>QEOT01007470.1:50879-63880 GCA_003123785.1 Pterocarya stenoptera | reverse complement strand
AACAATAATTTTAAAACCCATAAACGAACCAATTTAAATCAAAGATCAATTTAAATCTGAAATAATAATTAATAAGAAGAAAGCCCAATAAAATATTATAAAATAATATTTTAAAACTCCCAAAATACTAAAACTAGAGAATCAATCATTAAATTAATTAAAATAATCCTTCATTAAAATACACTAAAATACGGGGTGTTACATTGGTAGTTGCTATTTATTTGCAACCACCTTTTTTGCCTCGTGTTGAAGTTCTTCTAGGTGAAGAGATGCTTCAGACTCTTTTGGTCTGTATATATCTCACAGGCTAACCTATAAGGACAATGTCCCTAAATCTTCAAGGTGAAGACCACTGTCGCTAACTCTAAATCATGGGTGGGGTAGTTCTTCTCGTGGTCCTTTTATTGACTTGATGCGTACGCCACCTTCTTGAATCAAAATGCATCCATGGCCATATTTGTATCCATCGCTGAAAACCACCAATGGCTTGTTAGGCTTTGGCAAAACCAACATAAGAGCCATGGTTAACAGCCTCTTCAACTGTAGGAAACTCCGTTCACATTTCTTAACCCACATGACCTGTCATGTGATGCTGCCAATCTACTATTGTTTCTACTTTGTTGGGGTCCACTACAACTCCCTCCTTACATATCACATGCCCCAAAAATTTCACTTTCTCCAGCAAAAACTGACACTTCTTGAGTTTTGCTTACAATTGATGCTCCCGTAGTTTTCCCAATACTAATCGTAGGTGGGTAATGTGGCTTCCAAATCCCAAGAATAGACCAAAATATCATCTATGAATACCACCACGAAAATATCCAAAACATTCATGATATCCATGAATGTTGTAGGGGCATTGGCCAGTCCAAAAGGTATCATCGTAAACTCGTAGTGCCTATACTATTCCTAAAGGCAGTCTTGAGCGCGTCACTTTCCTTAATCCTCAGTTAGTGATACCCCGACCTAAGGTCGATTTTCGAGAATAATGCTGCTCCTTGCAATTGATTGGGCAGATTGTCGATCCTACACAAAGGGTATTTATTCACAAAGGGTATTTATTCCTTATTGTCATCTTATTCAACTCTCGGTAATCTTTACAAATTTGAAGGGTTCCATCCTTCTTGACAAACTGTACCGGTGCTCCCCAAGTGACAAACTTTGTCTAATAAATGCCTTATCCAAAAGCTCTTGCAACTGCGCCCTCAAATCCGATGGTGCCATTCTATAGGGTGCCTTATGTACCAGAGCTGCCCCCTATTCCAAATCAATTGCGAACTCAATCTACTTGATTATAGGCAATCTAGGGAGATCATTGGTGAATACCTTTGGGAACTCCTCGATGATAGGAATCCTCATACCGACTTCCTCTATGTTGGCTTAATCACTATCTGCATCAAGTATGCTTCCGCTCCACTAGCCAGATCTCTCTTAGCTTCCAGGGCTAAAATCACTTTCTGCAATGTCCTAAGCCTACTACTCGTGAACTCCATTACTTCTCCTCTTGGTAGTTAGAAGCTAACCACCTGACTTTAGAAATTTATGTTGGCATAGTGCTAGAACAGCTAGTGCATTCCAAGAATATCGAGCCCTAGCAAGTCGAATACTATGAGGTTTGGTTTAAGCACTTACCCCTCCAACCCTAAGGGGCAACCCAAAGCAACTCTCATGCATGCTACTACTTCCCTTATTGGCAAAGTGAATATCACACTTTGTTGCATAATGTATGTCTGTAAACTACACATCCTAGCGAATGTTGTAGATACGAATGATTGAGATACACCCTAGTTGTACAAGGTACACGCATAGTACCTAAACAACTTGACTCTTCTTGATACAATCAAACCCTCTACTCTTATGACCAAAATCATCATCCAATTTGTTTTGAACTTTAATCGAGAGGGCCCATACATGTAATGACGCTAGCCTCTTGGGTTTTTGGGGTACCCTCATCAACTTCTCCTAGTGTCAAGACATACACTCGCACCTGCACTGACCTCCTTTGACCCATCCTCCCTGGTGAAGTGCATAGTTTGACCACATCTAAAACACATGCTAGCTGACGACAAACCACTTTGTGGGAGCTATTGCACTAGCTGCACATAGGCATCCAACCTCCCATGCGCATTCCAGGAATAGCTTGCAGATGTGTCTCGTATCTAGATACAAAATCTTGAGGGAACTCGAAACTACTTCCTTCCCCAACATGCGCACTTCTTTTTAGACCTATTGTCATGGCTACCAAGCTACAATGCTCACACTTAGCAATGGAAGTTACTTCCACTAGCCTTTGGAAGTCTTGTATCTACAGACAAACCACTAGGGAGTCTTGTAATGGAAGTCTTGTATCTACAGTCAAGATGGGGCAATATCTTAAACTAGACCTCTATACTATTCCTCAGGTTGCACTAGTTCTCCTTCCTTGTAACACTTCTTAGGCCCTATATCTCTATCAAAATCTACAGTTTTGCTCCTTAGTGGGACTACCACAGTGAGATTTCAAGAAAATCTCAGTACGTTATAACTCAAGACATCAACTATTAATGCAAGACAATGGCAATGAATATAAGTTAATTAACTTCAGAATAAGTAGACGGGAGATCATACATACCAAGGCACTAGCCTCCATGCAAATAAAGTAAACATAGCTCACAATAAAAATCATTGAGGACCCAATGCCCAAATCATCACATAACATGCATTTCTTGGACCACAGGTCCAATCCACAATGTGAAATCCATTTTACCCACCTTTTTTCGTTTTTTAACGAGTGCGCTATGATCTTCCCTTAAAGTGGCTGCGCACATACTCTAGCTCCCTTTCGATGCACCTTGTGTTCCACTTTGTAATGAGTAAACCCTAGCTTTGCACTCCATCCTTGACTAGTCAAGAGGCTGTGGCTTCGACCCAAGAGCATTATCATCTCTCCTAAGCTCGTTGTTGCCCATCGATAACTCAAGAGATGTCACTCAATTCTTAGATGCTTCCAAGTAACTAGAAAAGCTCCACTGTGATAATGTCTCATCTTGACTTGGGGTTGTGATCCACTCACACAGCCTATATACTCCTTTTTTAACAAGAAAGTAGGTACATGTTACAAAGTAACATAAACTCTTTAACAAAGACAAGAAGTAAATCATAGTGGGGTATTATGTATGCAGAAAAATATCAAAAGAATGGGGACGAAGACATTGTACATTGCAACATGACATACGCATAGTCATTAACCAACATTGCTAGCACTATCATAGAGAAGAACCTACCTTAGCAATGAGCTTTCACTAAAATGCTTGTTAATGATCCGGCCTCCCTTGGTTTATTGTAGACTTTGATGTTTGAAATCATGAGTGAGAGCTGCTCCTACGGAGTTATCTCATGGGCTTCATAGTTCCTGATGTGGCTTGGATGGTGAATCGGCAAAAATATGCTATTGAGGTGTACGCTGGATGGAAGGGTGATGGGGACAGAGGACATACAATATGTTCAAAAGCTTCTGTATTTAGTCGGGTGTATTCGAGTTTGTAATCTTACTTTCCCATGCATGCTCCTTGTAGAAACATCGTCGTTTGAATCCGATCCTTTGTGAGGTTACCCACTACTCTCTGAGCACTCCTAACTTGCCTCTGGGCACTCCAAATTTTATGGGCGCCTAGCTGACCTCGCACTGCGTAGTTTGTTGCTTGCGATATGAATTACGCGCTACATGTTGCTCACCGTTGTGTTTCTATTACCCTTACCACATTGCACTCATTTATCTTTTCTCACCCATGTCATTGCTCACTTTCCTAATCCTTTGCTCACCTAGGGCCATGCTTGTCTGGGTCTTTATTAGCCTAGACTTTTGCTCACCTGGATTGTTCGACAAGATTCTACGAATCACATAGTTCTCATAATGAGAAACTATACAATCACCAACATTAGTAGATTTTGCCTACAAATAACCTATGGATGTAGGTTTTTATGTTAAACCACGAAAATCTCCGTGTCTCTCTTTATTTATATTTTTAATGTTTAATTTATTATTATTTTCTTGGATGAGCATTCAAGCACCATATCAACACCTAAATTATTAGAGTAAAGGAGAAACTGGGAAAGAGAATTTTGTTGTCTCTCATGTTTGTTGAATATAAAGATTAGATATTGGACGACAACTTTTTTCTAGTTGGCACCAGATTTCCAAGAATAACTCCTGACTAATCTTTGGAGGCACAAGCTCTCGACAATGAATTTCCTGCAAGTGATGACCTCGAGTAATTCAATGGGAAGTTTTCCTAGTCCAACCAATGACTCTTAAAAATTATTTGCACTCAAGAGGATTCAAACCTTAGATATGAATGAAACATATCATCAAGACCAAGGCCTTTACCAATTGAGCCAATCCCTAGAGGTTTAGACGACAACAAACTTCACACGAAATGTTGTGTTACTATTGTCCTGCAGAGGTGGTGGGAGGACTGCATCACAATCAACAACTGTCAAGACATTAACACTTCAACTAAGTAAACAAACGATGATATTAACACTTTAAACTAAGTAGCAAATGATAATGACAACAATATTTGTCACTGTAGTTACAGTTTTGCTGAGGGAAACGTACATTAAAGGGTCCAGATCAGCACTGAAAATATTAGTCATCGAGGAGTCAATTACAGTATCATGCGTTGGTATAGTATTGAGCAGGGGAATGAGCTAGTTAGTCAAACACATGCTTTGACGTCCCCCACGAAGAAGATAAAGACGAAGACCTATACATAGACTTTATCTCTTCTTTGATATAGGAATGTGAGATACTAACTAAGCGCATAGAGAGAGAGAGAGAGAGAAAATTGTGCAAGAAGTCGATCGGCATGAAGTTGTAGCTGCTCTTTCTGGCTTTGTTTCTTTCAGGAATTCACTTCATCATTATTGTTTGGGTTGTCTCTTGGGGACATTATTCTTGGTCTTTTTTCCCCTTTTTCATGATAATATCATGAGTGCTTTGATCCATAATCTAGGAATACTGTGTTGTCTCTTATCAGTGACAATGTCGATCGACCCAAAAATTGGTTTCATGATATCTATTTTTGTTATAATAAATAATTTTCAAAGCCTGATACTTTCTTTCTTTCACCACTCAATCCTCTCCAAACTCTATAAGGGGATTCCCCCCCCCCCCCCCTCTCCCCCCACCTCCTAAGACCCAGCAAGCCCGAGAATAACAACTAAAGGAGCTGGAACTGAAGGCCCAGCCTAGAACGAGTAAAGTCTCCAACCTAGCCCATGGGTAGGCTCCTCTGGATGCAACCTTCATGAGGGAGCATGCTGTAGGAGATGGGACTCATCGATCTAGAAACCCCTCGAGTAGTGTCCAACTCTTGATTGTAGTGGGCGCAATGTACAGGGAACTCGATCCCCTGACAGGAACGGAATCAACGGACCACCAAGGATACTAACTGGGAGAGGGAAATAAGAAAACACGCCACATTAATGATGCTGCACAGAGCCACACCACATTAAAGAATTATGACAAAGTGAATAGTACTAAGGACAAGGACTCTATGGGGGTAGATACAATCTGTCCCCCCAGACTTATGGTATAAATAGCAAGTCCCAGGTACTAGAAAAGCTCTTTGATCCCTAGACACTTTCACTTATTTACAAACTTCCAAGAGAATTTACCAACTTTAGCATCGGAGACTCCCTGGCCCCAAGGCTGCTCTCTTGTAGTTGTCTTTTCCCGTATCTTTTGCAGGCCCATTTATGAAGACTTAAATTGTCAAAGCTGGCCTAAAGGCGTGCGAAACACAACGTTAAAAATGGCGTCGTCTGTGGGTTCCAAGTAGATCTTACGTGTATTTTTCATGCATGCGCCAACCCACTCCGAACAACTCAGAAGAGACACGGGAGAAGCCATGGAAGCAAGATTGAAAACATGGAGGAATGGGTGACAAAGTTAACCAACGAGGTGCAAATGCTTTGTAAAGAAAATGTGTAACAGCCCGCTAAAAATTTAGAGGTGAAATTTCTATTGGCTTTAGGAATCTGGTGAAAACTCCATAAGTTTTCACGAATCGACCAATCGCATAGGTTTTAATCTGTCAACATAGTTTGTATTATCACTCTCTATGGGGCCAAAAATGCGATTATAATTATTTGAGCTAGTTATAAGTATCAAAATGCATTACGGTCTGTGCCATTAGACTCAGTTGATTATTTAGGATTTTATGGCGCAATAAGTCTATTTTCATATTTTCGGACGAAATGTCTGTTTGAAACTATGAAATTATTTTTAGGGGCACTTCGAGGTTGAATTTTGGTTAATGATTTTCACTGTAGGTTAATATGATTATTTAATAATGAATAGTAATTCACTATTCCAGAGTGAATAGTAACCTCATGATGCGCACCAATTGCAGTGTTTCAAAATCACAGTGTGAAATGTCCAAATTAGATTAGAGAGGTTTTATTTAGACACTTTGCAGGATTTTAGCCACATATAGTGAATAGTATTAGACACTTGGCACCATGAGGAGTGTTTGATGGATTTGAAGGAATCAAGGTGTGAGATCATGCCACCAAAACAAAAACCTTATTACATCCGACCAATTGAATTGTACCAAACCAAAGAAGATTTCTAACCTAGTGAAATCCTATATGGTTGGAATCCAACTGAGAACCAAAAGCATGGTTGAAATCAAAATCCTAAACGGTTCTATCCAAACCATAAAGTTGACCTCCAAAATCTAAATGAATCAGTTTCTAGCATTGTGTTTAATCGCTTGATTAAATTACTTCCACATACTATTAATTCTTCAAATTTATGTTAGAACATCATTATCCAACCTTCTTAACCTTGAAAAATTGATTGCACCAAGTGATACTAGATTTGGGCTTGATAGCAACTCAAACCCTCTTAAAACCCCAAAATTTAGGCCCATTCAATTTAGGTCCATTAAGGCCCACGAATTTGGTCTCATTAGCATTGATTCTTGGCTAAGTTTGCACCCCCACTTGGCTGAATAGATCTTCCAAAAGATATTCTAGAAGGTTTTGAAGAAAAAAAAGCTAAAGGGCCACCTCATTCTTTCACTCTCACACTCCATCTTGAGAAAATATCTTGGGTTGATTTTTTTGGGGAAGAAAAGGCCAACAATCAAGCTCTCCTTCAGTCCTATCACTTTCCATAACCAGTGTAAGAGTCTCTCTATTCCACTTCCCACGAAAACCAACTCTCCTTTACACTTTTCTTTGACAAAACACAAAAGACTCTCTCGGCAGTTTTTCTAGTCTCTGTTGAACGCCTTATTCGAAGATTTTGTAAGTATTTTGTCACAACATTTCCTTCATAAAAGTTGTTCCTTTTCGAGGCTAGTTTACGTAGATATCTTATTTGTTCCATTTGGAGATCATTTGGTCCATAAAAAGTTGTTCAAACCGCAGAAAGGTTCATCTGGGAGATAAACTAGAGAGTATGTTGTAGTTTGGAGTTTTTGACCAAGCTAATGGATAGATCTTGGTCCGAAATTTTTATGGAGTACTGTTAACATGCGTATATGATTATTTGTTGAGGATTTGTTGCATGATTAGAAGTTTTGGTGAAATATTTTCTTAGATCTAGAAACCTAGAAACTAGAAGAGGAAAAACAGTTTCTGTTTTGAGAAAGTTTAAATCTTTTATGATTTAATCCTAATCCAGTAGCTTTGATATTTTTATTTGAGGATCTCTTATATACATGTTAGAAGTTTTTTTTTTACTATATTTGACATTAGTTACGAAGATATGAAATTTTATGTGAGGAGATATTTGGTTAGGCCAAAGTGATGATGTTCTTGGCTAAATTTATGTTTTGGTTGATTTTTAACTATGTGATCTTGATTTTGAAGCTTGGATCTGTTTTAGGACACCTTTTTAAATCATATGATATTTTTATTTTAAGATCACATCTTTATATGTCATGGATCAAGAGGTTGATCAAAACAAATTAGAAACAAAAATCAAAGGAATAGCCTATGTAAAATTTCCACCCTATAGAATTTTAATGGTTGTGTTTAGTTTTAAATTTTTCTGAGTTATATTTGAACTTAAGACAAAATTTACATGAAGTATATAAATTTTGGTGATTTTTAGAGTTAGGATGCAAAATCCTTAAGTTAGGGGTAAAATGGTCATTTTTCCACATGTAGAGGGTAAAAATGGTAATTTTACTCTAAATTAATATTTTTCATATTTCTAATTGTTAGTGACTAAGTTTTAACTTTTAGAAATCACTATTTTCAGTTCCTCATGATCATGTTTGAGTTGTCTATAAAAGCGAAGACCGAGGTAAGTTAGCTTTTAACTTACTAGCAGTTTAATGTGTATGAGTGATAAGTAAAGGAGCTACAGTGTATGTATGTATGTTATAACATGTGTCATGCCAAGTCATTACATATTTATCTATTACACAGAATTTATTCTGTCACGAGTTATTCATCTGTTGCATAAGATATTATGTCATGTATTGCTATAAATTGCAAGTATGTCATGTTAAGTTAAGTATATCATCCGTTACATGTATGTCATGTAATGTAATATTTAATGTTGCAAGTATGCCATGTTAAGTGTGTTGCCCGTTATATGTTATGTCATGTTATGAAATATTTCTATTTCAAGCAAGTCATATCTTTTGAGTTACGTTCAAGTCATGTTGTGTTACGTCAGGATTTATGTCCTTTCGTACTCCAGTCACGTTTCATCTCGAATACAGTTTGTGTATTTCAAGAACAGTCATGTCAATCAAGACCCTAAGTGCTAGGATATGGTAATATCATAGTGGAACTCCTATGTTCATGCTGGAGTGTTTAATTAGGTGTGAAATTCTCTGAATTGACGAAATACAGTCAACGGGTAGCGGCCGAGGCCTAACTAGCTGGTCCCCGGAGCGCGACAGGCCCTAATGCCGATGGAGCCACATTTCAGCTAGTGTAGATACCAGACAGATTTCAGTTCTCGTGGGGGTCCATCATGAGTATGACACACGAGGTATAGGGATCACATAGAGTGTGGCAGATACGGTTGGTGCAGATACCAGTCATAACACACTCATACCTGGTACAAATACCTGTGATGTGATGCGGTAATCGGTAGGGACACATGGCTCTAGGGAACCTATGTAGTACCCAAAAAGATAAGCTTAAGCAGATAAAGAAAATGATTTCATGTTAAGTCAAGTCTTAGATCAAGTTCATGTTAAGTCAAGTTTCAGATCAAGTTCTTGTCAAGTCATGTCTCAGTTTAAGTCCAGTTTAGTTTAAGCAAGTCAAGTTCAGTTCATGCTTTAGTTTAAGTTATGTCAGTTATATTATGTTGTATGTCAAGTTATGCTATGATTACTTATGATTTTAATTATGCATTTATGCTTTTACTGCCATGCATGCATTATTAACCTGTGTAAAGGTTTTCTGTTAACTTACTGAGATTTGTAATCAAATCTCACTGTGGTAGTCCCACTATCATTCCCACCCTAATGGTAGATCTTGTCACAGGACCTAAAGAAGAACCGGAATTTGACCAACTGGACACGGTCGACTGAACGACGAAGTGGCGTCATTGTTAATATAATAGTTAACTTAAATTAATGTCTGTTCTATGGAGTTGCATCTCTAGTACTCTTTTGATCATAGCCATTTTGGACTAGCGTTATGATCTCAGCTATTGAGTATGTCTTTCTGTATTAAATATGTTTGAAGTATTTTGGATACTTTCAATTTGGTGCATAGTCTTACTAAAGAAAAAAATTATCAGCTGCGAATATTGCATAATGCTAGATGCATGTTAAAAACATTGCATCTTATATGTCATGAACGGGGCCAAGTAACCTTGTGTTGCATGTCTCGATGCTTCAAATGTTGTCCAATCCCAAGCAGAATTTGGGGGCGTCACAAAATGAAGAACTCAGAAAACCTTAATAGGTGCAGGAGGAGGAAGCAAAATCCGACGATAGTCAGCATATGGGGTCCCGAAACACACAGGCTGGACCACATAAGGAGAAGGAGTAGAAAAACATGCAGGACGAGCTTCGTAGCCTTAAAGGAAAATATGAGGAGATAGCCAAGAAGGTGGGTACGTCATCATCAGTGGACCAACTACCCACAAGCACTGTCTACCCTACACAGAGGAGGTGATGGTTGTGCCCTTACCACCAAAGTTCAGGATCCCAGCCATGGAAATGTACGACGGAGGAAGTGACCCTCTTGAGAAGTTGGAAAATTTCAGGGCTCATATGACGTTGCATGGCTTCCCGGGCGAGGTGGCATGTAGAGCATTCCCGCTGACCCTGAAGGGGTTGGCACGCGTATGGTTCAGGTCTCTGGCGCTTGGATCAGTAGACAGTTTTGGCAAGTTAGCTAGATTGTTTCTGACTCAGTTCATATCAAGTCGGAGGAGGTGGCGTACCTCCTCAACATCCAATAGGGGGAGGACAAAAGCCTAAAGTCCTAACTAGCCCGGTTCAAAAAGGAGCGCATGACCACTAACGACCAAAAGAAAAAGATAACCTTGGCGGCACTTCTAAGAGGGGTTTGATCGCGACCCCAATTTATGGTCGAGCTGGCAATGAGGACTCCTGTGACATTGCGGGAGTTCATGGATCGAGCCAAGAACTTCATAAACACAAGGGACACTCTTCGGGCCCTGACAAAGCTAAGAAAGAAGGAGTTGGAGCTAGCAGAGAAGAAGGCGAAGTCCCTAGTTAAGGCTAAGGCCCACGAAAAGTTTGAGAAGAGTTCCCAAGACAAAAGGCGGGATGAAGTCCCTACAAGGGGACTTAGACCCCTATTCAACCGGCCTACATTCACCATCCACGAGGTAGACACTTCCACTGCCCAAGGAGAGGATGACCAGGGTATAGCACGCCGCTAATGCACATACCACAGGTCCACCTCGCATAACACCGAGGATTGCTTCTCCTAGCAAGGGAGGAGGGAGCATGTGGAGTAGACAAAGCAGCGCTACCCCTCTGTCTGGAGACCAGAACAAAAGAAGAGGAAGGTCGAGGGAAAGAAGTAGGGACCAGGTCGACTGGAGCAGGAGGGAAGACATCCCCCGGAAGCGACCACTGGCGCTAAGGCCGCAGCAAGATCGTCCTCACTCACCACCATGGGTGGGACCTCCACTCGAAGAAATCTGAACCATAGCAGGAAGATTTGCAGGTAGGGGTGTTTCCTCCTTAAGTAGAAAGAACACGCTAGGCGGGGATAGTACCACGAGGTGTACTCGGCCGAGTACCATCCCACCAAGCATTGAAGGGGTGAGCCTACCCATGTCATCTACTTCACGGAAGCCAATGAGGAAGGGGTCATGTTACCCCACGACGACACGCTAGTGGTGACTATGTCGGTCCCCAATTTCATCACCAGTAGAATCCTCATTGACAACAGGAGTTTTGGCGACATCCTGTTCTAGGAGACCTTTACTAGAATGGGAATAGATGCTGCTCGGCTGCACCTGGCCCCCATGCCATTGAAAGACTTCTCTGAGAGTATGCTTCAACCCGTGGGCACCATCATGCTATCATTCCTCGCCGACAGCAACCCCTGCACCGCCCTTGTCATGGTCGACTTACTGGTAGTGAGAACCCCGTCGTCACACAATGCCATTATTAGAAGACCCACCGTTAACAACTTGCACAACGTCACGTCAACCTACCACATCAAGATGAACTTCCCAACTCCCCAAGGAGTGGGAGAAATCTGAGGCGAACAGGTCTTGGCAAGAGAATGCTACGTCCAATACCTAAAGCAGAAGGACGGTGGGCTTACCTCGGACGGCACCTCTGGGAAAGAATAGGCCATGCAACTCACCCTACCGGGATCGAGGGGGAGTGAGAGGGTTTATGGCCCCAGAAGATAGAACGAACAAAAGCTCCCCAGCCATAAACTCCATTTCCCCTTATTTTGTAGTATGCAATTTCAAATTTGTAAATTCCTGCTATTTAATGAAAAACGTGATTTTCCAGGATAGTACAACACGCCTACTTTGAACTTTTGTACTATCAACAAAATACTGATGAGACAATCTACGATTAGTGAAATCTGCAACGGCAAAGTCATCAACGGATTAATGTTTACCTTCCCTATGATGTCACAGAGCGGGAACGGGTCCAATCCCAAACTGCCCAAACAACATACGTCCTACAGGGTCAAAGGGAAGGGCTAGGCATAAGGACGCTCTATCCATCCCATGATCGAGAGCGGGTCTTGCCCCCCCGATGGCCCAAATAGCTTATCCCGACCCCCATCGCAACAAAGAGTGGACTAGCCACATCACTGTCTGAATAAATTACCTCCCCTTTGGGATACCAAATGCAAGGGTAGGCCAAAGGGTTGCCATATCCCTCTCGCAGCTGAGTGTGAGTCAGCCTTTGGTGACCTGAAGATGAAGGCTTACCTTCCTTGCTACGTCCAACAATAGGTGGGTGTGTGTCCAGTCAAAAACTGCCCGTCGTTTACTGTTTTACCCCTCCATACCCCCCCGGTAGCCCGAACAACTTACCCCAACCTTCTCCACAATGAAGAGTAGGATCAACGCCAGCCTGACCCAACACTTACCTTTCCTGCGATATCAATAAGCGGATGAGGGTCCAATCTCAAATTGCCCGAACAACGTACCCCCTTGGAACCAAAAGGGAGAACTACGAAAAAGGTTGTTCTACCCCTCCCGCGATGCAGAGCGGGTCACGCCCCCTCGGTGGCCCAAACTTACCTTCTCATGGGAAACCATAGGAAAATGTAGGCTTAAAGGTTGCCTTATCCCTCCCTCGACTGTGGCGCCCCCAACTTCCATGTACGGACACACACGGAAATCGAGACACCCGGGATGATGACAACACGGTCACGCACCCCATCGACATGTGCTGAGTGTGTGCAATGCAACACGTGTACAATAAAATACGCAGCGGAACGGTAAAGTCAAATAACTAAGTACCAGAGTTTAATACAATATCAAAGTACTGAAAATCCACATGTCAACATAATACAATTTT
>QEOT01007470.1:32201-44297 GCA_003123785.1 Pterocarya stenoptera | reverse complement strand
GAAAAGAAAAGAAAAGGAAGAGAAAAAGGAAAGAGGAAAAAGAAAAGATAGGGGAAAAGAAATGAGGTCCAATCCTCACCACTTTCGAGTCACAACTGATCCTCAAAACATTATTTTTAAACCAGTAAATTAAATAAAACAAAATAAACTCAAAACTAATTAAAATAAATATTAAACTCCAACAATAACATACTTTAAAATAAAAGGCAATTAAATTGCATAACACTAATTAAAATAAATTAAACGCAGTGAAATGCTTTAAATAAAACAACAATAATTTTAAAACCCATAAACGAACCAATTTAAATCAAAGATCAATTTAAATCTGAAATAATAATTAATAAGAAGAAAGCCCAATAAAATATTATAAAATAATAATTTTAAAACTCCCAAAATACTAAAACTAGAGGATCAATCATTAAATTAATTAAAATAATCCTTCATTAAAATACACTAAAATACGGGGTGTTACATCGACGAAGTGCAGGTTAGTCCTCAGCTACTAGAAAGCAAAAGACTTTACCTTTCTCGTAAGTGTCAACAGGCAGGAGCGGGTCCAGTTGCAGACTGCTTGAAAAATTTACCTCCCTACGGGGTAACAGGGACGAGTCGAGCCAGAGGCCACTCAGACCCTCCTGCGGAGGAAAGCGGGCCTAGCCTTTAGATGGCCTGAATGCTTACCCCGACCTTCGCTACGAATGAAGAGTGGGCTCAGCACCAACCTGGCCCAAAATCTTACCTGTCCCTCTGATGTTAATGAGCGGGAGTGAGCTCAGTCTGAAATTGCTCGGAAAAATTACCTTCCCGCGAGATAATAGGGGTGAGTAAAGTTAGAGGCAGCTCAGACCCTCCCATGGAGGAGAGCGGATTCGGCCTTTAGGCCCCCCAAATACTTATCTCGACTCCTATCACAATGAAAAAGTGGATCGGCCCCACGACTATCCGAATAAGTTACCTCCTTGGGGAACCAAAGGGGCGGGTTGACTTGAGGCATCTTGACCTCTCCCCAATGGAGTGCGGGCCTGGTCTTTTGACTACCCAACGTAAACAAAGTCTCCAAAGTGGAAAAGCAAAGCACATGAAGCTACACGGTGTCAACAGGCGGGAGCAGGTCCAATTGCAGACTGCCCGAAAATTTGCCTCCCCGCTGGGTAATAGGTACTAGTTGAGCCAGAGGCCACTTGGACCCTCCCGCGGAAGAAAGTGGGCCAGGCCTTTAGGCTGCCCAAATACTTACCCCGGCTCCCACTACAATAAAGAATAAGCTGGCTCACAGCCGTCTGAAGAAATTAACTCCTCAGGGGTTTGAAGAGGCAGGTCTACCTAAGGTGTCCTAACCTCTCCCCGATAGAGAGTGGGCCAAGCCTATTGACCGCCCAATTACAGGAGCGAAAGGCACAGACATCGACAACACAAACAACGACAGCATGGCAAAAAACAACAAGCACAACACGATATAGGCCAGAAGACACATAATGCTATTGGAGGAAGATGGGTACAGTTCCAAACTGCCCGGACAACTTACCTCCCCACGGACCAAGGAGGCAAGCCGAGCCTAGGGCCGTCTTGTCTCCCCGCAACAAAGAGTAGGACTAGCCCCATGACTACCTGAAGAACAAATCTATGCTAATGGAGAAAGATAAGTATTGTTCCAAGCTATCCGGCTAGTTCACATCCCCGCTAACCAAGGAGACAAGCCGAGCCCGAGGCTGCTTTGTCTCCCTGAGGTGGAGAGCGGGGTAAAGCCCAACTAGAAGAAGGTTAGAAAAATAAAGAAAATCAGCACAAGGAGAATGCAGAGAACGCTGGCCTCGTTAATAAAAGTCGCTAAAGCCTCAGGAGAATGACTACTCTACAAAGGCGAATGAAAGTAGCGCGAACAAGAAAGCTGTTGGCCAGTGGAGTCGTCAGGCACAAACCAGCTACTGGCAGCATGGACTGTAAAGCCCTATGTGGTGAGTCCTTATGGCCAAAACCCCCCAAGGCGGCTACAAAAGAAAAAAAGTAGTAGTAAAAGGAAAATGCACAAAGATACATGACCGGACACGGCAGAATATAAGGCGATGTCATTGATCATCACAAGTTACAACATAAAGTTGTAGAGTCATAAAGGGCAAGATGCAACGGAAGGTGGCTCAACATGACAACATACAACTAAAACAGCTAAGCGCGACAGAAAGTGAAAAAGCAAAGTAAGATTGCATGGAAGTCTCGGGAGGATGACTATCCAATAAGGGCATGCGAACGCACTACAAATGAATAAACTGGCGGCTAGCGAGGTAGTTAGAAATCCTACGATTTCCTATGCCAAATCTCACCATGCCGGCCACAAAAAAAAATAAAAAAATAAAAAAATAAAGAAAAAAAAAAGAAAGGGGAGAGTATACACGAAAAAGAAAACATAATGGGTAGCCTGGTATGAAAAAAGTGCGAAGTACTTTCATTGATGAAAGTTGTATATAAGTCATTGGGCGACAACATATAAGGACATACATTCATCCAAAAATAAAAGAAAAGGAAGAACAAAACAAAAGAACCACAGCAACACTAGGGATCTAGGGCATGGTAACGTCAAGTCTCGACACCGGGAGTACAAATCTCAAGAGCGTCAGGAGCAGGATCACCCAGCTCTAGAGCTACAGGCTTAGGCAAGACCGGACTAGGGAAAGTGTCAGGGATCTCTTTCCTTCCCAAGTCACAACTAAACGCAAAGGCTGCCTCGTTGATAGGAATTTTGGTAAGGTTAAGGCCCTGCAGATAGTTCGTGAAAGTCCTTGAACGCAACTGCAGACTTCTCAAGAGGTGGTCCCACATCAACCTACTGCCCTCAGCACACCCATGCCCCCATGCTTGATCAAGAACTCCCGAGAGCAACTTTAGCTTCCTATCCAGGTTGATGGTGATCTCCTGTACTTGAGATAAGTCGTCCTGAAGGTCTATGTTAAGCCATTCCAACTGTTCCCTTGCTTACCTCGCCTTCCTCTTGAACTTATTCCAACAGCGATCCAGTTTCCTGTTCTTCTTGCGCTCATCCTTCAAGGCAAGCTGTATCCTCTTCAGCTCTTGCTCCAGCCGCTCCCTCTCTTCCCTCTCACCACAAGCATAGCAAAGGGTGGTGTGGGTCATCAAATGAAGGTCTAGGTTCTCTTGCTCAACGTCCTCCTGGTCGTCCACAATAAAGCAGCCAACTGAGAGGTACCGTGACAACAAGAAGGGCCGACAAACAACTATTAGTAAAGGAAGACTAAAAAAAATAATAACAAAAGCGAGAGAAAGGAAAAGGATAGAAAGAAATGGCCAAACCTCGTAGAAAAAACCGAACAAGCACTTGACAACTTGGTTGATGGCCTTCACTTGGCTCCCTCCCTTTTCCAGCCGGGACAAAGGAAGGATGACTTCTACTGTGCCCTCGGCCTCAGACGTTTGTGCGGCCACCTCAAGAGGAGTGGTTAGGCCTTCGTACAAACCTCTCAGACCAGAGCTGACTACAACATCCAGAATGGAATCAGCCTCCATTGGGTGCTCTGCTTGGTGTCCGCCTAGGTAAGCGGGTGGTCGCACGGACTCCTCGGACCCTAGGGCACTACAACATCTAAAAGGGAGTCGTCTCCCTTGCGGCACTCCATCTCAATACCGTTGCTGGAAGTAGTAGTTGCGGTCCCCTCATTAGCAATGCCCAAACATCCCGAGCAAGCCTCAGCCTTAAAGGAGTAACTACCAGCAACAAAGTGAGCTGAGACAGGAGGAGAAACCCACGAAGAACGTTGCTCCTCAATGGCTCGCCCAGGGACCACGACTATAAAGATTTCTTGGAGTAGGGCATCTATTTCAACTGCGTCTGGGGACACCTCAGCAGCATCAACCCGGGGTGCCATCGCAGGGGGAACATCAACTAGAGGACCTTTCGCCGGCACCTCCACCGGTGTCCCCAGGGAGGCGGGACAGCGGACCTTAGGGGTAGCTGACTCCCATCGTGGAGGAATCAAGACTCCAAAAGGGGGTCCGCTGTCCACCCGGGTAGCCTCTGAGCGAGACTTCTTCCCCTTACCCAACAAGAAGGGCCCAAGGGACGCTTTCAAAAGGGAACATTAACCCGGGGTCGGGCAACAATTAGCCTTGGCTAAGGGGAGGCAAAGAATCCCTTAGGCTCTCCTCAGAAATGAGGACTTTGGAGAAGACACTATCGGGGTTCTTCTACACTCACTCTCGAACAACTGCAATGTGTCACGCCTCGTTGGAAGTAGCTGACGGGCGGACTGCCTTGTCCTCAGGAATCCTCCCCCAGTTCGTTAGAATCGGGAACCCACGGTGACTCACTTGGCCTACTGGGAACTCCCACCCCCAGCCGGACACGAAGAAGAACTTCGTAGACCAGTCATTCACCTTGCAATACCTCGGCTCCAGGTTAACAAGGGTGTGTATCGCCCTGAAACTGCAGATGTTCCCCTTCTACCGTAGCACCTTGTGAGTAAGGAGGAACTCACGGCCGAAAAGGTCATCATCGTCTGGGTCCAGCAGAGTACGCTGCCAGATAATGCTGCAACAAATCAAGTCTTTAGGTGTTCGGATGCAGTTGGGAGGGGGCCAAGCCAAGGCAGTCCAGCAAGTTGTGGATAGGGCGAGGGAAAGGCAGCCTCAAGGCGCACTAAAACATGGAATGAAATAGGGCCACTCGTGTAGAATGGCCCTCAACATCGACGGCGCCCTCATTTGGACCAGGAACCTTGAAAAGCACTGATTCCGAGACCTAGTAACTGAGGGCAGTGAGGCTAGCATCGCTGTAAAGGCATTTGAACCCCAACTGCTGCCCCCGAAAGACGGCCTAACGCCGGCACCACCCCCACCAAAAGCCCTGGGTTGAGTGAATTTCTCAAAAGCCATCAATGCAGAAGTATAAGGTAGTAAAGGAATGAGAGGATAATAAGTAGAGGAAGGAGAAGTTGGAAAAAATGGCAAGAAAGTTACAGCATAATGAAAGGAAAGGGAACTCTAACCATATTGTATTTATATAGGGGAAAAGTATGATCTACCACACCTCGTTGCAGAAGGGAGAAGTATGAGTCGCTTCGAATTCTGGGAGTGTAGTCCAAGAAGCAATGTGAATGCGAAGAGTCGCCTGGCACCCTTAACATTAATGAGCTTGAAAAGACGCCATTAGAATTATCAAAAGGCGAGCAAACAATAATGAAGGGGAAGTGTTACCAGGATAACCAAACGATGGGAACCTCCCTGAACTTTAGAATCGTGTACACGTCAGCAAAGGGATCCCGGCCTCAGCAACAAGGTGGGCTTGAGTAATGATAATTCCCACCGTACTCGTCTGGTGAGAATTAGCGGGGTAATTTCAAGGAGATCCCCCCCTCTCAAACCCAATGGGTCCCAGAACAACAACTAAGAGATCTGGAACCGAACTCCCAGCCCAGAACGAGTAAAGTCTCCAACCTGGCCCATGGGTAGGCTCCTCTGAACGCAACCCACATGAGGGAGCGTGCTGCAGGGGATGAGACTCATCGATCTAGAAACCCCTCAAGTAGTGTCCAGCTCTTAGTGCTTGCCCGTATAGTGGGCATAATGTAGGGGGAACCCTCAATCCTCTTATAGGAAGGGCATCAACGGACCACTAAGGATACTAGTTGGGAGAGGGAAATTGAAAAAACATGCCACCTTAATAGCACCACTATCCAAGCTACACCCCACATTAATGACGCCATCGCAAAACCACGCCGCATTAAAGAATTCTGACAAAGGAAACAATACGAAAGACACGAACTCCATGGGGGCAAACACGATCTATCCTCCAAGACTTATGGTATAAATAGCAAGTCTCAGGTACATGAAAAGCTCTCTGATCCTTATACTCTTTCACTTACTTACAAACTTCCAAGAGAATTTACTAACTTTACCATCGAAGACTCCCAAACCCCAAGGCCACCCTCTCCTAGTTGTCTTCTCCTGTATCTTTTGCAGGCCCATTTCTGAAGACCTAACTTGTCAAAACCTGGCCTAAAGGTGTGCGAAATACGACGTTAACACTCAATAAATTTTAGAAGCTTAAAGTTTACGGTTCAATAGTTCATGTAGTTTGCTTATAAGTCTCTTAGTTTTATATAGCTGTTTTGTTTTTTCATGTGTTAAATATTTATTGGTGTCTGACCTAACAATTCTAACAGTTGACTAACAAAAATTTGATCAAGATTGGTGTTTTGTGGTGTTTGGATAGAGATATACTTTCATCTTATCTCATCCTATCTCATCTCAATATTCAAATACAAAAAATACAAATATTTTTAAATTTTAAATGTTTAACTTTTTCAATTAATCATTAACTAATTATTACAAATTTTCTAAACTTCTAAATAAAACACAAAAAAATAATTTAACTTTTTTAAATCTTAAAAAAAATATATATTAAAAAATTATATTTTAACAATATTTTAACTTTATAATATTTTTATTTAACTTTTTCTCTCTACTTTTACAAAACCCCATAAAACATTTTAACTTAAACTATTTCACTACTATTCACAAACTATCTTACTATTAATCACAAATCATCTCATATCAACTTACTATTCAGACCAACCTAAAATTTGCAAAATTAAAAATTAAGAATTAATCTGATTAGAGGCAAAACCACATGAACTATTTTAAAATTTACCACTAAAATGTACTTGAAGATTGTGAAAACATAATGTGATCCCGCCATATTTTTTTTTAAGCATAAACTGTTGATTTTGCATCACACATGGTGCCTTTTATATTTTATAGGAATTATAAATAAATTATTTTTCTGGATACATTCACTGTGTCAATCTTGAGCCCCAATTGGTAAATTTTGAAAACTTCAAGGTTTGGACTCAATTATGTCGTGTATCAGTAAATTTTTATTTTTTCCGATGCAAGAGGAAACGTTGGAAACCTTTTTTTGTAGATATAACTAAGAATTACCTCTATTTACTCGCATTATAAAATTATATTTTTATATATTATTTCTCATTAACAAAATGTAATTAGTGCCTCAACAATTAATTATCACAAAAGTCTAAGCTATATTTAGATGTTGAGATGAGTTGAGTTGAGTTAAGTTGAGTTGAGTTGTGAATAATAATATTTTGTGGGTCTCATTAAGATGAGATTAACTTTTTTATAAGATGTTAAAAATTAAAGTAGTGATTCTATTAATGATTGGTTTGAGATGAGTTAAAATTGAGTTCATTTTCTAAACACAACTAAATCTACAAGAAGTGATTGAATTTTCTTATCCAATTAAGATTTTAGATATTCTTAAAGCACTTAGGCCTGTTTGGATAGTGAGATGAGATAGTTTTATATGAGTTGAATAAAATATTGTTAAAATATTATTATTGTTTTAAGATTTGAAAAAGTTGAATTGTTTATTATATTTTGTATAGAAATTTAAAAAATTTATAATAATGAGATAAGATTAAATGAAATGGTGTGAGATGATTTTTGTATCCAAATGAACCGATACTATCAAAGATACTTACACTGCTCTTTCTGGCTTTCTGGTTGCAATATACATAGCTTGCTTTTCTTACTGTCTACACATTGACACTTTAAACTAAGTAATAAATGATGAAGATGATGATATTCTTCACTGAAGTTTATACAGTTTTGCAGGCGGCTTAGGAAAACGTACAGTAATGCGACGACACTGATCAAAGATCAATCACCAAAGAGTGACTTACAGTATGGAAAACTCCCACATGTACCGACAGTACTCTATCTGATCCCATGTATTCGTGTGTATTTATTTTTTTAACACAAATGATTTAAAAAAAAAAAAAAAGTTTAACACTATGGATAGAAAATGTTATAAGCCAGAACATCTACAGGACCAGATTGAATTCATTGTGGGCTTTAGGTTGGAGTAATAAAGACTTGGGTTCAGTGGCTTTATGGGTTGGGATGTATTTAGTTTTATTGAATCCCTTTATATGGGTTAAGATTGCGTTAGTCAAGCCCAGTTGCCTATATCATATGTAGTTACTGCTAGTTTGAACTTAAAAGCCCATGGCCTCTATCTAACTTGACATAGAATCTCTATATGTAGGGAGTTGGAGAGTGTAAAAGGATATTCTCGAAAGAGTAATGCTACATAGAAGTTATTATTGTGAGTGTATACTTTGTACTCATTATGTGACTTCTTCTTCTTCTCTTATTTTTTTTTTTATTTTAAGAAATGAACGGTCTGGATGAAGCCATATAATGTATGCAAAATGGATACTATAAATAGTAACTTCTATCAATATTTTTTCTTCTGAAAAATCCCGAGTGTCTTGATTGTTCTTATTGGAGGTTGGGGTACCTTGAATACCCTATGTACAAACACAGTAGTATGAATGGAATGAATCTTGTTTTCATCACAATCTACCTCTAGTATTCTGCATTTTTTTGTTCTATTTCTACTGGGTTCATAACAATTGTTATCTAGAGTCATCGATTCCTCATGGACGGGGTAAGCTTTAACAAACAAAAAGCAAATTTGCTTTTGATGGAAAAGATTTTGCACCAAGTGCTGGAGATCAGAGAAATACTTGACCAAATGCAGGTAAATTATATGAGGATGCAGCAAAATTGCAAGGGGATGCAGCAAGCTCTCGTGGAGTGGCAAGACGAAGAAGATTCCGCAGATAAGGAAGAAAAAGAGGAAACAAACGACTCTACCCTTGCAGTTGCTCTTCATGAAGTTGCACAAGACCTCAATGACATTTCCAACAAAAATGCAGTGGAGGTGGAAGAGATTAGAGTTCAACAATATCCCCCTCTTTCCTTTTCATGACCAGATTCTAATTCGTAACACTGGAATAATTCTCCCCAAGTGCAAGAACTGTATCTGCCACATTCACCTTTACAAAACCATTTCTGAAGATCTGATCCCATTTAATCCATTTTATGCACCCTCTTTTCTTCCGAGAACCTCCCTAGTCAAAGAGCCCTCCTCGTACTCAATAACCTCACACCCACTCTTGGTAGAATCAGTTATGGTGGATTTTTGACCCGGGCATTTGCACTCCCAACCTCGGTCCCGCTCAAGTCCATGAGCATGTCGATGATTTCTACCAGAACCTTTTTGACAAGCTCTCCAAATACGGCCACATCGAGCGGTTGAACATCTGCGACAATTTGGCCGATCATATGTTGAGCAATGTGTACGTTCAGTTTGGGGAGGAAGGAGATGCCACCAACTCACTTAGGAATTTGACCAGAAGTTTTAACTCAGGGCGCCCCATTATTATGCTCAGACTACGAATCCTGATCTTGATCCATCCACTTCATTCTTTAGTGTTTATGATGGTCACAGAGGTAAGGTGGTTGTAAAATTCTGTGCTAAGTATTTTCACCAACAAATGCTCAATAGTGAGGCATATGCTACTGGAGATATAGGAACCTCGGTTAAGAAAGCCTTTTTCAGAATGGATGAAGTCCCTACCCTGAAGGTGACTACCCTGAGGTTCACAGGGAATGCGAGAGTTAGGATGATGGGTAAGAAACGTTTTGCTCACTATCTTCTTGATGTATTACTACTTAAAGTGGTTTTTGAACCCTTTGATAGAGGAAGAGATTATCTGGCTAAAGTGAAATTTGATATTGTGGGCAATATTGGACTTATGAAGGGGGCATGCATTACTTAGAGCATAACTTATATTCTAAGCTGCATCACTATTCATTCTCATAAGTACAAAGTTTTAGTGTTGGGATGTATATTGGGAAGCCTCACCACATCTCTTCTATTTTCAAACTTTGACTCTGGGCTTGTTGTAGAACACAATAAGAAGGGCTTTCTCCTTGCTGCAAGTAGTCTTTTGTTTCTTTACATTGCCATTAAAATTTTTAAGCCTTGCTATGGTGATTTTGGAAGAGTTGTAAAAAATTGGAGACCCTTCTGGTGCATGGGTGTTATTGGATTTGTAACTTAGTGCTACTCTAGCCATGCATACAATCTTTTTAAGGATGTTGTTGATTCCTACTAGCATGGGGTTGCCATTAAGGCCATTTTTGGCCTTGCAGTGGGTTACAAATCTGTTAATATTCCTATCTTTTCAATGTCTGTTAGCAGCTACGTTAGTTTCAATTTTGCTACTATCCATTGTATTGCAATGGCCGACTTTGGAATGCTGAGTAAGCTGCTGGATTGGGCATGGATGTATATGGTCCAATTAGTGATAATGTTCGAGACATTGCTTTGGAGATCTAGGTATCTATTGTCATGTCCAAGGACTTTGGAGATCCAGGTATCTATTGTCATGTCCAAGGAGCTAGTGTACACATATGACATGTCTCATATATTAGAAAAGATTGATGGCATCTCTTTTGAGACAATGTTGTCGTCGTGGAAGATGAAGGAGAAGCATAATTGATTTTCAAAATTCAAGATTTATTTTGATGTGCTGCCAAAAAGGGACAATAAAAGCTTGAGCTTGGGATTAGATGCAATCATGGCTTTACACAGTACCTTGCAGTTCGAGGAGATCATGCGAGCAAAAGAGCACTTGCATGGTCAATATGGGGAGTTATTTCCCTCACCGTGTGATGATCTTCGAAACATATTTCCACAAGAGCTATACACATTGGAGTAATTCTTATGGACTGGAAAACTTTGGTATCTAATAGCATGAAGAAGCACATTCGCACCTTATGGGCAGAGTGCTTTAAAGGTGGAGGGTAATTTGTTATACGCCAGTACAGCTACAGGATCAGACTGAACCCATTGTGGGCTTTAGGTTGGAGTAATAAAGACTTGGGCTCAGTGGCTTTATGGGTTAGGATGTACTTTGTTTTATTTAATCCCTTTATATGGGCCAAGATTGTGTTAGTTAAGCCCAGTTGCTTATATCATACGTAGTTGCTGCTAGTTTGAACTTAAAAGGCCCATGGTCTCTATCTAGCCTTACGTAGAATCTCTATATGTAGGGAGTCGGAGAGTGTAAAAGGGTATTCTGGAAAATCCCAAGTGTCTTGATTGTTCTTCTTGGAAGTTGGGGTACCTCAAATACCCTCTTACAAACACAGTAGTATGAATGGAATAAATCTTGTTTTCATCACAATCTACCCCTAGTATTCTGCATTTTAGAGCTCGTTTGGATACAGAAATCATTTCACATCATCTTATCTTATCTCATCTTATATCATCATTACAACTTTTTCAAATTCTCACAAAAAATATAATAAACAATTTAACTTTTTCAAATCCCAAAACAATAATAATATTATAATATTCTAACTATATTTTATTCAACTCATCTAAAACTATCTCATCTTATCTCACTATTCAAACGAGTTATTGTTTTATTTCTATTGGGTTCATAACAGAAAACGTCGATACTATTATTTCTCGTAGGGCACTACCCACACCAATATTGGGTCTAAATTATAATATAATTTAAATTATAAATTGAAATTCATACATTTAAAAAAAGTATAAACTCATTAGAGTTATATTTTGGATATCAATTGCCTTGACCTTCAAAACCAAACTTTATATAAGAGGTCAAACCAATACAATAATCACACTTAAGTAACGTGAGACTTAATTAGTAGAAATATATTACCTCCCATGTGGGGCGGCCGGAGTGGCGGGGCCGGGCCCGGGCCCGGGCCCCCGCTGCCCACTTTGTCGTCCTTACATATCTAATCAACGGGATGATGATATACTAACGGGATGACAATATACCATCTAATCAAACACGTGCTTTGTCGTCCTTACAGATCTAATCAAACACTTTGTCGTCCTCCACGTACAAGACGAAAAGGAAGACCTATATGTGTACGTAGACTTGTCTCTTCTTTGATATAGGAACGTTTGGTGAGATACTTACTAAGCGCACACGCACACAGAGAGAAGAGATAGATCATCGAGCTGGGAGAGAGAGAGAGATTGAGAGAGAGAGAGAGAGAGAGAGAGATTAACGTGCAGGAAGTCGATCGGCATGAAGTTGCAGCTACTCTTACTGGCTTTGTTTCTTTCAGGAATTCACTTCATCTACTCACTTACCGATCCTCATGATGGTTTGTAACAGACCACGCCGCCATATATATGCATGTGTGTGTGTATATATATATATATATATATAT
>QEOT01007470.1:1242-20211 GCA_003123785.1 Pterocarya stenoptera | reverse complement strand
GAAAACTTGACTGCAAAGGTTGCCGATTTTGGCCTGTCTAAGCTAGTATCTGATGCTTTGAACGGCCAAATTTCAACTCAAGTCAAAGGCACGATGGTAAGTCATGTTATTATAATATCTCTACCTGATCTCTCAAGGGTAGAGAATATTAATAAAAGAGTCATAAATATTATAAATAAAAGTTAAAAACCTACTTTTCTCTGTAAAAATTATTTTCAATGTCATGATATATATAGAATATGTGCAGAATTCGAAGGTAAAAAACAACTCAGACACAGTCAATGATAGAGTCTGCATAATTTTTGTATATAGATAGTTAGTGAAGGTAAAAAATTCTTAAATCCCTAGACTTTCTACTTTTGCTAATCTGCCCTAAGTTTTATATACATTTTGACCTGTCTAGCTTTTAGTATTTGCAATTTGGCCCTAAACTTTCTAAATTTACATTTTTGATTCATTTGTAATAATATTTTCTTATATATAATGTATATCTTAATTTTTTGTTTACTCATTTTATACACTTTTACATTTACATTTTCATACCTTCAAGTACTAAAAAATCTATATGGTCGAATCTCCTAATGCCAATCCAACACATTTTATTTTCAACTTTCAATACTTTTAACTTAGATTCCTTTAACTTCTATAAGTACGTACCTAGTCTTCGAGCTTTCCTTTCCCTTATATGGTCAAGTCCTACCCTCATTATTTTCACCAAAAAACACATCAAACATCACCAAGTTTTTAATGCCACAGTGCAAGATTCAACCTAATAAACTAAGACCACCTAAGACTTTATTTCCTTTCTAAATAAACACATGCATTTTTTATTCCACCTTTAATTAATACACACTTTTCTTATGCTCGGCTGAAACCCCTTATGAGACATACCTCATAATTTTTGTGCATTTGTTCCTAAATGAACATGCATGCCTCTAGAGTTCCAGCTTCTATGTGCATAAATCAAGCTTTTTCTTCACCTCTTCAAATCTAGCAAGATTCTTATACGTGACTGGCTTATTCAAGATCAAACTTATGCTGCCAACATTAAAAGATACATGCATGTTGATTCAATGACCTCAAACCTTCTTATCATGTGATGGCCGAAACATGAGATCTAAAAAGTTAGACTTTCAACTCATTTTCATCAACTTCTCCTTTATACTGCAATTTTCAAGCTTATGTACTAGTTTATACACATGCATGCACAAGATCACATTAATACATGCCATGGCTAAAACTCTCTGGCATTCATTTTTTTTTCTGCAATTTACTTCAATGTTATAAATCACTTCGATATCAAAAGCCCATGCTTAGAAAACAACTTAAGCCATATGCATGCAAGATTTCACTTTTTTCATGAAGTGACCACGCACTATGCAAGAGTCAGGAAATCTTTATGTTTTTTTCTCAAAACTTGAATCTCATGCTCTAAAGTCACCAAAACATGCATGGCCATTAATCTTCCTTAACATACACTGCAAGGTTTCCAGCATTAATCATCAAACACGCTAATAGTAACCACAAGTTGAATATGTTGGGCTAAAATAATCACAATGGAGGATGATACTTTCTCTTCTCACCTTCTACTTATTGATTAAGAGTTAAGGAACTTGTGGTATTAGTAGCTAAGTGTTGTTTGGGAGGTGGGAAAGTGTGACAAAATGAAGGTAAGAGGGAGGGTGTTGGTCAACCAAGAGGGTAATGTAACACCCCTTCCCGTAGGTTAGGAATATTACGAAACATTCATACATAATGCCCGGTAAAGAGATTCATATCCTGAATTACCTCATTTTATTGAAAAACTTTAAAACATTAAAATTGAAGTAAACATAATTGTTTTGGAACTGAACATAAAGAAAAAGGAACATAAACTAATCCTATGTATGACATAATAAAAATCAAATTCTTGTGTGAATAACACTTATTCCTTCCTAAGTCTTTGTACTAGATCTACTCTTGGCCATCCATCTCTACATCATCATAATCACCATATGTGAGAATTAAATATAGAGACAAAAAAAAATGAGTTGAATACTCAGTAAGTAGCACATCATACCATAAATATGGATTAACTTAACATAGACTTAATTTTTAAAAGACTCTTCATACATACATCATCACAGATTCACAATCATACGCATAACATAACTTTCTGAAAACATTACATACATACATAATCATGGCAAACATGTAACATGAATACATAATAACTTGTTTATCTTATCTTAACATGAAGTGAACACACTTGAGTCCGTGTTTCACCTAACTTGCATAACTTGGAGTGAAATACGCTCGAGTCCGTGTTTCACTTAACTCCCATAACATGGAGTGAAACACGCTTAAGTCCGTGTTTCACTTAACTTGTGGTTAATCACGCTTGAGTCCATGGCATTGTCTTAAAACTTCTTATCTTTCTTAATTCATGAGAACTCATTGGGCTTCATGAACTTTCTTAACATGGCATATTCTTGTTCATGACATAACATAACATGACATATTCTTGTACATGGCATAGCATAACATGACATGATTTGAACATTTTATGACATTCCATGGCATACGCGATCTAAGTACTACATGGATATGGCATACATCATCTAAGTATTACATGAGCATGCATACATAATCTGGCTATTCTATTACATGGCATACTTGACTTAAATTACTACATGAACATCTCATGGCTTCCATGTGATTTTAGTAACATTCAATCCATCAAACAATAAATCCATTTATTCAAGCATAATCTCATATTTCATCAAAGATCGTGAAAGGAAATCTAACCTTGACTTGTCTTCTAGCGTAGTGTAGATAACCATCATAGGCACATCATATTTTTATACGTAACAATAATATTCACAGTACGCATGCATTTATATAATCATACTATTTATCTCTTAGCGCTACTTCTTGATTTGCAACTTGTAGCGCGTTACCTATACGAGGTACTGGACATTACTAATTTTCTAGATAAACGTGTCGTGGTTCTTTACGGGATTAAATATAAAATTAGAATTTAGCATAGTAGTTATCTTTTTTGCATGCAAAATTAATGAATACTTGTAATATATACTAGAGCCTTTAAATATTTCATGTTAAGGTTTTCGGCTAACTATTGCTGGAATAAGCCCAAGACCATCGTCGAAAAGATATGAGGATTTTTCTGTGAACTACAATGAGTCCAGAATAATATCCTGCCCACATTGATTTAGCCCACTCTAATTATAGTAGTTGCTAACTACAATAAAACTCATCCCATGAGTAGGATCAGTCCACTAAGAAATTAAAGAGGTATTCAGCCGAATGGACTTAAGGCCCACGGGCCCATTCTAGATTAAAAAGAAAGCTTCTCTCTGGAAAGCACATAGCTAACACAAAGAGCTCGTGAATGTGGGAGGGAGTCGCGCGATGACTTACCGAGAGAGGGCCTGAGTGCGACGGCGGCTCTGGGTGGCTGGACGCGACAGCGGTGCAACTGGGAGGTCCCTATGGTGGTGCGACACCGAGAGAGGGAGAAGGAGAGAGAGTTTTAGAAAGGAAACTATCAAATCGAAAAAAAAAAAAAAAAACACTAGGGAGAGAAATTGGTGACCAATGGCGGTGGGCTTACCGGAAGGGAGTGGGTGCGACGGGGTTGGGTTGGTCAGCGCTTTCTGTGGTGGTATGGAGGGTGGTCCGTTGAGGTGCGACGGGGCTGCGGTGGTGCTTGCGGGAGTGAGTTTTCCTTTTCTGCGTGAAAGAGTTTTCTCCAGGGATTTTTGTGTGAATAATTCAGAGGCTTCGTGGGTTTCTTATAGGCGATGGGAGGGGAATAACTTGAGTCTTCAGGAGATTGGCTATAATTTGAAGTTGCCTAGACTTTAGTAACCTATTCCTACGAGGATATAGATTCTGAGAGGATTTTTGAAGAGTTTTGAGTTGGACTTTAGTTTCAAACTAGGAACCTAATCTAATATGGGAACCGAATGGATGACTATACGAAGATTTTGATAGGGAAAGAATCACTGTTTTAATTTATCTGTTAGCATCTTTCCTAAAATGATAATAAAAATAAAATAAAGAAAAATAATAATACTAATTTTAAGCCCTAAGCTTGGACCCGTATGTTACAGGTGAGGAGAGAAAAGAGAGTCGAGTGATGAAAAACTGAGTCTGTGAGTCTGTGGAAAATATAATGGTTTAGGGCCCTTGTTGGTGGTACAGGACAGACTCAACTATGAGACAGTGGAGTCTACCCAACTGCTTAAGTGGAAGCAGTGTCAGCTTCCCTTGTATATTTCTTTTTAGATTATACTATTATTAGTATTGTTGTTTTTTTCATCATCATCATTATTGTGGTAATGCCACTTCATGATTTTTTTTATGGTGAATGACATTGAATATTTGTAGGTGAAGAATTTTGTATTCTTGGATTTAAGACTGACGACACATTCCGCTTACTCATATGGGAATTTTATTTGTCTGGTTAAATCCTTTATAGGCTTGTTTATATTGATTTGTTCGTTTATAGGTCTAGTTATAGTTTTTGAATTATTTAATCTGGTGTTCTGGTTCTTGTTCTTGGGGGTTATTAGTCTTTCATATTATTGTAAATCCCAAGTACCTTGATTGTTACCACGGTACTCTTCCGCCACAAGTGAGGGCTTTAATAAACTTGAGTGGAGGTCACTATTGGACATGTGACTACCAAAAAAGAAAAGATTGACAACACATTCCGAGAGTTAGGTGATGAATTTCTTGGAAAACCTTGGAGTTGGATGAATTTGAAGGGGCTGCATGCAACCTTTTATTTATAGAGATTGTGATTCTTAGCTTTCATTGATTGCTACTAGGATTTGGAGTCCAAGTTTAGCCAGGAATTCCTAGCAGCTCTATTTCTTGAAGCTTTCTGGTTGGAATAGGATTCCTATGTTATTTGGGAAATTAGGCAACTTGAAGTCCCAAGGTTGCCAGGACTCCATGTTTATGTACGTAGGAGTAGGTTTCCTAGCATTATGGATCTCTTGGGCAAGCATGAGTTGGGATTAGAAGTTCTAATGTTAAAGGAACAACTTTGCTGGGGTTTTCAGGAGCAAGGTCGGGCCCTAATTTTCATCAGCTAGGCTTCTATTAGGCTGGCAACCCTTTCATTGGGGCTTAACCAAATATTTTTATGTTCTTGCAGGACTAAAGTGTTTCTAATTGGACCTATGATGTCGACACTGGATTGGGGAGGGTTTAAGGTTGTTCTTGTTGTTTTCTAGAGTGGCTAAGTTTCCTAGCTTTCCTATTATCACTAGGATTTTTCGGTATGTCAAGAAATGCAACCCTTTAGGGCTTTCATCTAAAATGGATGATTGTGTAAGTCTCCTCTCCGGTGGAAAATTTCCCTTTTGTGATTCCAAGGCTTGAGTGTTACATATTATTAAGGTCTTCAATCTGATATATTGAAAGAAACAGCAACTTTTTAATTTTTGCATTTTATGTAGAGGCAAAAGAAAAAGTTTTTTTTTTTTTTTATTTATTAACATGATACTCTAGGGTTTATGCTACTTTATAATTACTTCTTCACAAAATCCTCTAGTTCATTCACCAAAGTTAACTTACTTCTAGTGAATGTGTTCATGTCGTCACAATTGAAGCAAGTACTTTTAGGATAGTCAAGGGTTTTAACATCTGCATAATGATTGTGGTTAATAGATTTGCAAGGTCTTGACCTCACTAAGTACTTTGAGGAAGTTGAGGCAACCAAATTGGCAGATTAACATATATCAAAACAAATTTTTATTATTTCATTTTCTTGTTCATACATGGTATTGTAAAATTCAAAGTACTTGCAAATCCTTCCAATCGTACAACAAAATTAAAAATGTCTTATGTAATATAATTTAGACTTTGCATTCATTGGAATACTCTTTTGATTTTAATTTTTGCAAAATGCCTTCTAGTTGCAGGGTTATTTGGATCCTGAATATTACCAAACTCAACAATTAACTAAAAAGGGTGATGTTTATAGCTTTGGAGTGTTTATGCTTGAATGGCTAACATCCAAGCGACCGATTGAGAAGGGAAAGTATATCGTCCGTCAGGTGAGAACAGCGATGAACAAGGATGACGAAGAGCACTATGGCTTGTGGGATATGATTGATTCATCCATTAGAGACGCAACAAATCTTATAGGGTTTGGGCAATTCTTGGAAATTACTATGCAATGCATTGAAGATTCACCTAAAGTCCGTCCAACAATGAGTGAAGTGGTAAAGGCATTTGAAACAATATTACAAAACGATGAGATGGCTTCAAGCACATTTGCGTTGTCTTCTACAAGTGACCTTGGAGCTTCAAGGCTGGGTGTTTCTAAGCATTCCGTCTAAGGATGTTGGTGATACCTTTGGTTATAGTGGTGCATACACAGTCTCAACAAGAGCTGAACCCAAGTAGCCAATCCTCCTTATATTCTACATTTCTGTATTTTTTTTCTTTTCTTTTGGTTTTTGGCTTTAAAGGGGGAAAGTAGTAATTTTTTACAGAGAGTGTTGTTTCTAATTGTCAACAATATCTGACTATGTGTTGATAGTAGAAAGATCTAGCTAGACATAAACGTTTGCTATGTTACTACTACTTGAGTTACATTTCAAATGTAAGATATTTCCTTATGACTAGTAATAATATAGGAGTATGCATGTCCCTTAGGTAGCGCCAAGCTGGCAGCTTGTAGATTCTTATTGTGACAATAGTTTTATAAGTAGAAAATATTTTATTCATAAAGGAATAATATAAAAGTAAACCCATAAATTTATGACAAATGTGTTTTGATGTGGTACATCAGATTGTAAAATTATTTTTATTGTAAAGTAAATCTAACGGATCTCATGAAGTCACGTGACTTTGTGTATTTATTTTTATATAATCTTTTTAAGTCTATATGTAGCAATAATTCTCTTTAAAAATATCCTTAAACTGAGCAATACTTTCTAATAGCTCATGTATTATAACACTTTTACTTTGCTTTTACAAATAAACAAATAAAACCAAAGAGACAAAGGAAGAAAACTTGATAATGGTTTGTTTGTCCAATGAGGAGGGAAAGAAAAAATGCATCAAAACCATCAAGTGCGAGTGCAAAGCTCGTCTTGGCGAGGCAAGCAAGAGATGAACTCGACCGCGTAGAGCGAGAGCGCGTAGTTCGGCTATGGCAGGAGATGAATTCGACCATGTAAAGCGCGAGCGCATAGCTCAACTATAGTGGGAGATGAACTAGATCGCATAAAGCTTGAGTGCTTAGCTCAGCTATGGTGGGAGATAAATTCGACCACATAGAGTGAGAGCGTGAAGCTCATATTTGGTGGGAGGTGTACATTATTGCGTAAGATGCGAGCGCAAAGCTCGAGTGTGGAGGGAGATGTACTCGACCATACAAGATGCGAGCACGGAGCTCGGCTGTGGCAGGAAATTTACTTGACCACGTAAGATGCGAGCATGGAGCTCAACTGTGTGGGAGGTATACTCGACCGCGTAATGTACGTAGTTCGGCGGTGCATCTGTATGTATGCTCGTCGTTATTGGAACATGTATGTTCGCCCGATGTTCCCATTTTCAATTTACTGTTAGTATTGGAGTTTGTATGAAGTAACCCACGCGCGGTCAGAGGACCAATCGACCCCTTGGGCCACCTTAGGCGGTTACCGAGCCGGTTGGCTCGTTTCTGAAGGTAACTCGCGCAAGGCGGTAGCAAAACTTGGAGGCCTGTTAACTCCGAAAGCTCATTCCTGAAGGTAACCTTATGGCTTGAGTGTGACACTCGGCGCGAGTCTAGGGACTCTTGCAACGCAAAAGTCGGCAAGTCAAGGGACTTATGTCCGAATGGCCTTCCGGACAAGTCCTGGGACTAGTGCCCGGCCTAAACTTCGTGACGAGTCTAAGGACTCGGCTATATGGCACGCAGGTCGGCAAGTCTAGGGACTTGTGTTCGACTGGTTGTGTGGGTGAGCAATGGGGCTCTAGCCCGACCAATGCATCTAGGGGCTCGGCTTTGCTGGCACGAGGGTCGACAGGTCTATAAGTCTAAGGACTTGTGTCCGACTAATTGTGCAGCTGAGCACTAGGGCTCTAGCTCAACCATTACATCGCAGCGAGTTTAGGGACTCGGCTTGGGGGCAAGAAGGTCAGCAAGTCTAGGGACTTGTGTCCAACTGGTGGTGTGAGCAAGCACTGGGGCTCTAGCTCGACCAATGCATCATGGCAAGTCTAGGGACTCGGTTTTGCTAGAGCGAGGGTCGACAAGTCTAAGGACTTGTGTTCGACCATTCTCTCACTGCGAGTCTAAGGACTCAGCTATGCTGGCGCGAGGGTCGACAAGTCTAGGGACTTGTATTCGACTGTTCTATAGCAATGTGTCTAGGGACTCGATTTTGCTGGCACGAGGGTCAACAAGCCTAGGGACTTGTATTCAACAATTGTATCGCGGTGAGTCTAGGGACCTAGCTTTCCTGGCACGAGGGTCGACAAATTTAAAGACTTGTGTCCGACTACTGTGTTGCGGTGAGTCAAGGGACTTGGCTTAGCCGACAAAGATGCTCTGGCCCATGCTAAAAAAAGTCAACTCGATCAGCGTAAATGGCTCAGATCACAAAGTGAGGTGGCAAACTTAAATTGCTTTGCTGGAGCGAGGCAAAGGTTGGAGATGTGCCGTGAGGCCTGTAATTGTAATGTTTCGACAATGAAGAAGATTCGGGTGCTTGCGATGCCAGGAAATTTATTCAAAGAGTTTTGGTTGCTGTAGTCGATTATTGCTTGATTGAAATCAGCCGAGCAACTTAGGCGAGCAAGTTTAGTGGAGCATGCTGAGCGAGCAAGGGTTGTTTCTTGTTCTCCATTACGTGTACCGTGCATGGCTCATGCGTGGTGCACATTCCACATGCGTGGCACACGCTTAAACATTGGTTGTTAGCTGTCGGGAAGTTGCCTGCCAAGTGAGGTGACCGTGCTCGAATGGGCCTTAGTGCCAAATAATTTGTCCTGACGAAACTATATTGGGATGTCTGAGTCGTGCTTGAGCGAGGCTGCATGGCTAGTGTTCGACACCACATGACGTAGTTTTTCAAGTAGAAATAAATTCACAAATTTTGAGAGAGACAAATCGGGCAGTTTTTTTTAATTATCGCATAGTGAATTTCGTTGTGCTAAACGCGGCCGACTAGCTTCGCTTTTCGGGCAAGGGGCTTTGTGGCTTGTGGTCTGTTGCTTAAGCAGTTGAGGAGAGGGGCTTCATGCCGAGGCAAACATCGATGAGCAGACTTGGGTGAGTAGCAAGGCGATCAACAAGGCAATCAGTCTTCGGAGGAGCAGCTGGGCTAACGCTTCTATCTGAGGAGGGGCTGGTGAAGGACCTAGCATGGGCCATGCAACATGTTGAGTCGAGTAAGGGTCGAGATGTTCATATCCATCTGTGAAGCTTGTGGCCGAGGTGCTTCCAAGCGACTTCAACTGTGTGTGTGGGCGAGCAGTTGCGCAAGCCGAGCGTTTGCTCGGGCCGCACGGTGCGTAGGCCGAGCATTTGATTAGGCCAAGTACTTACTCTGGTAGAGCGGTTGCCAACGTGCCTTTGCACGTGGCCGAGATGCGCGCTAGTAGGTGGCCGTGAAAAAGGGTGCCTACCACTAGATGGTTGAGCAACATGTCACAAGACGTGGTGAGTAGCTAGCTGAGACTGAGTGACCGAGGAGGGTAATCCCAAGAAAGGTTGGCGAGGAAGTGATGCCGAGCAACTTGCTCAAGATGTATGTGGTGGCCAAGGAGGGTCCTTGGCCAAGGAGTCCTGTCCGTGGTTGGTGTGGCCGACGAGTAGTCGTAGAGGTGCTGGTCGACGAGTTCATGGCCTTAGATGGTATGGCCGACGAGTTCATTCCCGTGGAGTGTACTGGTTGATAAGTTCCATGAGCGTGCTGGTCGAGGAGTGATGGCCAAGGGGTGACCTCGGCATGGTGCATGGCAGTGGGCAAGGGGTCGCATGGCCTTGGAATGGCATATCCGTGGGTGAGGAGAGACCTCTGGCCGATATGCATGGTCGTAGGCATGGAGACCACTGGCCATGGTGCATGGACGTGGCCAAGGAGACCACTGGCCATGGTGAATGGTTGAGGAGTGGCAACCTCTGGCAGTGGTGCAGGGTCGAGGAGTGGCGGTCCTCTAGTGGGCAAGGAGACCTCGGTCGTGAGCTGGCCAAGGAGTCCAGTGTGTGTTTCATGCGTTGGGTGCGTGGCTTCAAGCCATTGTTGCCTACCATGTGTGGGGCACAACAGTGGCGTTCAGGAGGGGACAGAACATGTCGACGGTCCACATGGTGCAACTAGGCCGTGGAGATATTAGCCACTTGCATTCTCATGCACGTGGTCGTGCAGCGAGGTCACCGCCATGGCCAGGTGGTCGTGGACCATCTCCGAGGAGACAGACGGTGCTGACGATTCGTATGGTGACCGCCAGTGCAACCCCTGGCTATGCCACAACGGGTACGTGGCTCATTTCGGCGCACATTGTTGTGCATCATTGTGCACGGCCTAAATGCTGGGTATGGCCCTGCGGGTGGGGGCAACTATGCATCGGACAGACCTCGGGCGATCCATGTTGTGGTCGTCAGGAGGTCAATGGGCCTCATAACGGGTTGCCATGTGCCCGTTGTGCACTCTATATGGCACTGTGCGTGCCATGCACAGTTTGTATGTGCATGCATGGCACTGTGCACTTAAGTGCACAGTGTTTACCTGTTGTATTGGTGTATGTGTACAATGTATTTACCGTGCATAGAGCACTTTGTCAAGGGTTTAGGCAATGTGCATTTAAGTGCACAGTATTTGCCCACCAGTGCATATGCTATGTGTATGTGTCCCGTGCATAAATTACACCCCCTGGGTCAGGAAGATGAGTGGCCCGATCACTTAGTTGCAAGTGCCATGTGCAAGCACTTAAGTATACAGTATTATCAACTATATGAGCGAAGAAGAGTTTACTCATTCAATTTTTGCGATTGCGTTTGTTAATAAAAATAAGAGCAGGAAAGCTATGAGTACTTATATGGAGGAAGCTTGATTTGTTCATTCGAAGATTATTCAGTACGTCGAAAATTCATTCCTCCCCCACCTTCGGCTTAGAAAGTTGATAAGTGTGATTTTTATTACTCTTTTATTTATGAAAAGTGTCAGTTTTCTTTCAATACAATTAATTTTATTCTATTTCTACATACTTTTCTTTATTTTCTTGGATTTGAAGAAATAAAGATTTAGTACGAAAGTAGAGTATTTTGGTACAAAAGAAGAGACTACGGATTCAGACCAACTAGAAAAGGGTTTGAAAGTAATTTTGATCAAGAAAAAAAGAAAGAAATCACAGAAGGAATTCATAAGAAGTCCAAGTTTGGAATACACTAGGGGACAGCCTAGACATGCTTGAGTATTTTGATCATAAATTTCTACTCACATATCTGATTGATGCGAGTCTGGATCGGCTGGAAATTTATTTTAAAGGACTACAACTTTTTCTCTAATAAAAATTTCTAAATTCGGACTCTTGGAGCGTTTACAATGCTGCCAAGATAAGTCCTAAAAGTTAGGTGAAAATCAGAAACACCTTAGCATTTATTTTCTACCATATATAAGCATATCATTAGCACGAACTTAAGGGAGGAGAGTCTGAGTTTTAGAATCCAATAGCCCAGAGATTATTGTTTAAGTTTCTTTCAAGGAGACGGATCTGGAGAGCAGAAGCGAGAACTGCATGCTTCATCAATCGACTCCAACGAAGAACACTAGTTTTATTTTTTTATTTTTTTTCAATATCGTTGTGAACTAATTTTATTTTCTAGAGTTTTGATGTAATCTACCTAGGGGTGTAAGAAAAAACTGGTGAACCGGAAAACCGGACCAGACCGGACAGAACCGGTGGGTTTGGTCCAGTACTAAGTTTGGTTCGATCTGGAATCAGTTTTATTTTTCTTAAAACCGGTCAAAATCGGTCCGATTCCGATTTTTCTTTCTCTAAAACCAGACCAGACTGGTTCATATATATATTATAATTTTTTATATTGTATATAATTTTTATATATAATATATAATTATATATAAAATAGTTTTGTATTATATGATAAATTACTAATTAATATAATATTAAATTTTAAAATCTTATATCATTATAGTCTATAATACAATTATAATATATATTATAATATACTACAATATATTATCACTATAGTATTATATACTATGATATATATTATATAATCTATAATATAGTATATTAAAACCAAAAAAGGGGACCGAACCGGACCGGAACCAGTAAAATCGGAAGTACCAGTTTAGGGAGGTAACCGGTGCAGAATCGGTTCTTAAAAATGCAAAATCGGTGCATACCAGTTCGGTCCCAAATTTTGTCCATAACGGGACCGATTACACTTCTAAGTCTAGTATTGAACACACAATTTATATTGTAAGTTATTTTATTTTCAATATTTCCATGAGTGAGTATTTATTCCTTGTTCTTAATACTTGCAATTTTCTAACTATTTATTATTCAATCTATTGAATCGTAATAAGACCAAGAGGCGATTTGTGATTAAATATTTAGAATTAAACACCATTAGTTGAGCGAAATTAGAAATACTTTACTGCGATTAGTGTGATTTTTAGGAAAAATCCAAAGAAGTTAATGAATCTGCAATTAGTTAAATTCACATAGAGATATGAAGTTAGTAATTGGAGATATTTTTAGTATTATTTGAGAGAAAATATTAAATAGTTAAGGAATTTTTATCATCAACTTTGAATAATTGCAATTTTATAATAAGGAAGAATTATCGTGGGCTATTCAATCGTATTGTTGGGCTCTGGCAATATTGAAAAGTTACATCAAGAAGTAGTAAACTTTTGCTCAACATCCTACTAGGAATCACCAACATCCTTGGGGCGAGCAACGTTTGTGTACAAAGCATTCTCCATTAGAGTAAAGGAGAAACTGGGAAAGAGAATTTCGTTGTCTCTCATGTTTGCTGATTATAAAGATTAGATATTGGACGACAACCTTTATTTTAATTTGCACCGGATGTCTAAGAATAAAGTCTTGACTAATCTTGGGATATTGCATAGGCTCTCGACAACGAATTTCCTACAAGTGATGACCTCGGGTAATTCAATGGGAAGTTCTCCTAGTCGGATTGATGACTCCTAAAAATTATTTGCTCTCAAGAGGATTCAAACCTTAGATTTGAATGAAGCATACCATCAAGATTAAGGCATTTACCACTTACCCAACCCCTAGAGGTTTGGACGACAACAGGCTTCACATGAAATGCCGTGTGTTTCTAATGTCGTGCAGAGGTGATGGGAGGACCCACTACAACAAAATAGGCTATTTCTAGCGATTTTAAGATCACCAAAAAAGTAAAAAAAAAAATGCCGCAAATACTATTTATTTGTGGCGATTTAAAGTTTGCCGCTGAATTCCAAAGCCGAATTTGGAAAATACTGATGAGATATCACTGTTATGGTTTTTGCGGCGATTTTTAGAGCTATTGTGGCAACGGTTTTTGCCACAAAAAGCCATTGTGATTGTAGCGGCTATTTTCTTTCCGTCGAATAGTAAAATTGCCACCATAGATACTTTTTGCGGCGAACATTATTGTCGTAAAAGTTTATGCAGCCAGTTAAGTGCTTATTAGCGATGAATCAATAGCATTGGAAATAGAATTTTACAAAATTTATGAATAACTGTACATGACTATTTCGAGCAAAATTTACTCGCTGCAAATATGTAGTTCCAACCATTTTTTTATTTGTCGTTTCATCATTTGTGGCAACGATTTCGAATTTTGCGGCGATATTAAGTCACCGCAAAAAATTAATAAAATTTAATTACCCTGCACATTTCCTTTTAGTCATTTCCCTCCGTCTCCACCCCCTACCCCCTCTCTCTCCCCAATCCCTCCGCTGAGCACAACCCACACCGACACGCACAACCCGTCGTCAACGATCCCACCATGACACTGCCACCTCACCTCGATGGCCACTCCTTCCTTCTCCCTCAACCCCTCGCCGATCTCTTTCCTCCCCGAATCTGGCCTCACCTTTCTCTCTCTCTCTCTCTCTCTCTCTCTCTCTCTCTCTCTCAGATTTCTCTATATCACCGCCGTTAGGGGCGCTGTTCGCCACCACCCACATGTCGACGCCGTCGCCAGTTCTTCGTCAGAGACCCCTTCTCCTCCATGCCTAGCCTAGCAGCCAAAGGCCCTCCCTCTCTCCCTTGCTTTGTTTGCAACCCACGGCCACCACTCTCCCCAGCGCCGCCGTGATCCTCCAAGCCACCACTCCACGCCAAGCAACCACCACGACCACCCCTCTCAGCTTCCTCGTTAATAGATTTGGCTTGCCATTTCCTTGTAGAGTCGTATACTCAATTTACAATATCTTTTCTTTGATATGGTCCTCCTTGTATAATGTTTCAATGGGAAATATGTGGGATATGTGGGCAGAGAACCAGAATGAAGATATGGATCGTGCTATTGCACTTTCAAATGCTTGCAAGGGAAAAATGGTGATTGGTAAGTGATGTGCCTTTCAAATGCTGGTTTTGTTTTCAAACCTTCTATTTTATTCTGTGATTGGCTTGATTTAATGAATGTGGCCCTAGTCTTTTATTTCCACTTACCCAGATGATAAAGACTAAAATAAAAGCCCATATTTGCCATTTTCATATGTCAAGCTGCTTGGATAATCTAGACTGTGAAAGCATTAATTTAAGTAGTACATTTGAGAAGTGGATTATGACAGTCTTGCATTGGTACTAAGTGCCATATGGTTGTGTATGGATATTGGATCCCATACTGATTGTGTGTTGGCTGGAACTAGACTTCATAAATAAATAAAGGGAGTTTCTATTATCATTCTTTTGGGACATGCACATCCATGACTAACATGTCATATTCATGTTAAATTAGCACCTTACTAGTGATCCTGTCTAGGTTTGGCTTTGCTTCTCAAAATTTGCTTCCTTGTATATAATAGAAGTCCAGTCAATTCTTACTATTAAAATTCGTAATTTAAAGATTGGGGAATGAGAATAATGTTCTTATGATGCATCCCGAACCAGAAGAGCACATATCCTAATGATTTTTTTTTCAAGTGAAAACCTATATTTATATAAACTAAAGAATGCCAACAATATATAAGTGAAATTATATATATTATAACTATAGCGCAGTTCGTGTTAATGAAGAACATAATTGTCTATGTTTTGATAGTGATATGATTTGTTTTTCCTTTTTTTTTATTAAGGCACTCATATATGTGACCTTAAGGATCCATTATGGAGTGCAACAATAAAATTCTCGAGTTGTCGGATGCAAGTGCATAGGATGACCAACCTTCTCTTGGTAGTACAGAAAATATTCTAAGGTCTGCACCATGCCAACGTGTCCATATATAGCTTCATCCTGATCTGCCATTTGCCTTGCCATGGAGAGTTTCAGTGGCCATTACTAGTCATTGATAGCTATTAATTTCTCTAACTTGAACATGACCCTTTGTGGACTCATTTTTCTTGAATTATAAGATTTCCATCTTCATGTTTGAATGACATGTGATTATCTACTCTATATAATACAAAGATGTGCATGACATGAACAAAAATGGCATGCTATTGGAGACTTGGCAGTGAGCAATAAACTTAGGGTTAAGGTATGGTAAATGTTAATAATGTGTTGTAACGAGCTAAGAGTACTTGTCTAACCTTATTATAGAAGAAATTAGTTTTGGAGGATAAACTTAGGGTTGGAGAAGTACTGGCGCCGCATGATCATATATGCATGTACGAAAATACTCTTGCAATTATTTTAGGACTAATGTAGCAATGTTATGTTGTCTTTTGTTTCTGAGATATATATAGTTTCTCTTGTTTTATTTGTTCACGTAAAAATAAAAACCATTTCATTATATTAAAACCATCTAGACTAAAACCTACCTATCCTTCCCCCAAAATAAAATGTTCACAACTGTTTCTTTCACCTTGATTCTAATTGGAAATGGGGTCTTAGAATAGTGATATTTTAATTGACCATAGAGATCATATTATATAGTGTAGGCTGGTGAAGAAAAGGAGAGGTGATTGTACTGATCAACTTGTTTATAAAAAGTTTGTGTTGAATATGGAGCAAAAGAAAAAGAATGCAATATAAGTTGTGCCAATTAATTAAAGAATGTTCCTTTCTCCATCTCATATCTGGTGTTTTATTAAAGCTGATCCTCCTAATATTGATAGTGATTGGCATAAGGTGGCCAATTAAATTACCTGTTCATCCTCTTTAATGTGTTGAGTACTGAATTTTGTTTTGCATTTGTTTTGTATTATCTGTCAGTTTGTCTCAATCTCTGATCATCACATAAAAAAATAAATAAAAATTGGTTTTTATTATTCCAGCTTGTTTTTAACAATATCTATGGACCACATGAGCTTATCCTTTCATTGTGCTAATTACAAAGAAACTAGGTTCCTTACACACCAAGTGATCCATAAGGCAACTGATCTGTTTATCAGTTGGCAGGAGTGCCTCTTCTATTCTGTTCCATTTGGTGCACTGGAGACCTACAGAAAATCTATTGAATCTCATCTACTACAGTCTGAGGTAAATATTTTTTTCCTGAAAATATTTCTTCCATTCATGTTCATTGTGTATAAGAGTGCCTATATATCTTTTTCCTATGCTCTATTGATTTGTTCTGTGGTTGTGAGTGAATGCAGATTATGATGTTGATTTCTGACTTTATATTACTGTGTTGTCATGTCTGTCTACTATCTTTTTCTATTTGCTGCACTATTTAGGTGAATTAATTATATCTTACAGTTATATATATGTATATTATATATAAGTGTCTCTAATATGAACATATATTATATATAAGGGTCTCTAATATGAAGGATAAACTTGGGTATAGTTCATCTCTATTTTGGGAGGAGCATAAAAGGCCCAAGAAGGTATAAAAATATAATCTTAGGAATGTGGGGGGAGAGAGTGAGAGTACTTTGAAACTAAATGAATTTGTTATTACAAGCCCTATGAGCCAGGTTACTTGAATTCGAAGAACTTTTTTACTAAAAAAGTTTGAATTTAAAATTTGGAAAAATGCAGTTTGTGGCATGTTTCATTTTGAATTCTGTTTCAGGCTTGTTACTTATAATAGATTGTTGCTTAAGACCAAGAACTTATTTCATTTTGAATTTTGTTTCATGCTTGTCAGAGGAAACTATTGTTAGATGAATCTCATGTTGTTAGAGGAACTTTGCTTGTGAGGCCCAGTGACAACTTTTTCTTGTTTGGTCGGCAGAAACTGCTTCTCTACCTTATCCAGTTCATACTGTTTTAGGCAATTCCTTATAATCCTTTTTCATTATATATAATCTAAGAAAATACATTGTTTAATCCTGTGAAAAAATATAGATGCATTAAGTAGTACTTAACAGCTTTATTCTGACTTGCTATTTATTGTTTTTGGGTTTGCATGCAGAATTCCTTTCAGTTGGCATTTTTTGCATGGTCTTGGGTAAGGATCCTTGAGTAATTTGTTGTTATTTTCTACGTACCCTTCGTGTTATTAAGTAAAGGGAGTTAAATCCTAGCTGATCTACTAACTCTACTTCAAATTAATTAATTAGCATGGCTGTGAAACGTTTCTAAATAGGGTAGTTTATGCTAGTTTTATGTTTAAGTTGCATATGCACTTTAAAAGAAATTTTCTGTGCATTTTTTGTAGATTTAAGTAATTTATGTATTCTGTTCTTGTGCTTTTTTTTTTTTTTTGTGAAAAATCTTTTCAGACAAGTAGTAAAAAAAAAAAAAAAAATGCCGGAAATACTTATTTGCGGCGATATGTAATCGCCGCAAAAACTCTTTTCGGCGACAATTAACCGTTGGAAATATATCATCGTGACAATAATTTAAAATTGACAAAAAAAATATTGAGTCATCTGCGGCAATTTATTACCCTTTTACAACGATAGATATCGCCGCAATTGAGTTTTCTCAATGATTTAATAGTAAATCAAAACGCTATTTCTATTGATTTTTGGGACATTTGCGACGGATTAAAACGCCGCCGATAATACCTTTTTGCGACAATTTTTATCTATCGTTGAAATTGATAAAAAAAAAATTTTAATTTTATTTCGTCAAAAATGTTGCAATTTAAAAATTGCCGCAATTGATCAAATGTAACGATTGAAGTAATTGCGACAATTTTGAGCGTTGAAACATGTCTGATTTCTTGTAGTGGTACCACATCACAATCAACAACTATCAATACAGTAACACTTCAACTAAGTAAACAAACGATGATATTAACACTTAAACTAAGTAGCTAATTAACTGATAATGACGACAATATTTGTCACTGTAGTTACCGTTTTGCCGAGGGAAACGTACGTCGTTAAAGGTCCAGATCAGCACTGAAAATAGCAGCCACCGACGAGTGTACAGTATCACGCGTTTGTCACTGTAGTTACCGTTTTGCCGAGGGAAACGTACGTTAAAGGTCCAGATCAGCACTGAAAATATCAGTCACCGAGGAGTGAATTACAGTATCATGCGTTGGTCTAGTATTGATCGTTGGTTTGATTTGGTTTGGATGGTGAAATAAGATGAGATGAATTAAGATAAAAATTAAAAATTAAATAAAATATTAAATTAGAATATTATTTTTTAATATTATTATTATTTTGTGATTTAAAGAAATTGAATTATTTATTATTTTTATGTAATAATTTATAAAAATTATAATGATAAAATGAAATACTTGATAGGTTTGGAATGTGAGATAAGAATTTTGTATTTTGTTTTAAAGTTTAAAATATTATTTTTTAGTTTTAAAATTTGAAAAAGTTAAATTAAGATTTGAAAAAATTGTATTGAGATTTAAAAAATTTGAATTGTTTATTATATTTTATATAAAAATT
>QEOT01007469.1:113333-158330 GCA_003123785.1 Pterocarya stenoptera | reverse complement strand
ATTTATCTATATTGATTTAATTCTTTGCTGCAATATCGCTTCCTGAGTATATTGTCGTCGTTGGATTTTCTCAATAGTGATAATAATTTACGTATTTTAAAAGTGATGAATGATTCTTCATAGGGTTACATTTGGTTTAATCTTGGTTTATAAATCTATATCTTCCGATTGGGAATTTCGGGAATTGAGTTCCCAATTGAGTTATTCAATGAATTAAGAGTAATTAAAATACTAGATTTGTGCAAGGGATTCCCGACGCTCTACTGTTTGTCAAATTTAAGTACTTCTTCTGTTAATCACTTTGCTTTGCCTTCATTTGCATTTAAAATTAATCTTTGTTCTTTCTACTATTCTTTTAATTTGTCTCTCTATGGAATCGACATCCCAAAGCTTTGCTACAAATACCGCGTTATTCTTTGGGCGTAATCAGTAGAGATGTGGGAAGCTCTTCGTAGATGATTAGGTGTGGTTTTGCTAGACTGCTCAACTCTTTTTTAATCTAAAACTACATTCCTTCTCTCTCTCACTATAATCCTCCGCTGAGGACAGTGCCTCCTTTGTGTAGAACTAGTTTTTGTTGGGTTATGCAACCTCTTGTTTGAATAGTAGCAAATCGATACCACAGATAACACCAATTGTTGATGCAATTTCCCTACGAGGTGGCCAACAATATAATCAATTGGCCCATGATAATGCTTTGATTTTGATACGGTGCTCAGATGCTCATCTACAAATGAAATAATAAATATATAAAATGTAAATAGAAAGAGAGAGAGAGAGAGGGATTTATGTGGTTAGGTATAAAAGTCTACGTTAACAAGTCATTTGAGAGAGGAGTCCACTATTTTTTATTATTTTATAATTTCTCATGGCCTTATATAGCTCTCAACATAATGGAGAAAATCAGGCTGAGAAGAGGTTGAAGAAGTACAATCCTCTATAGAAATCTGGAGAGATAATCCTACGAGAGTGTAGATAAGTCTCCAAAAGAGTTTTGAGATGATTTCCACGTTTGTATTGGTCCCATTCTTTTTATAGAGGTATTCTTCATTCTTTGGAGTAGTTAAGTCTTGCTTGCATTATGTCACTTTCACCTCTTTGTATTTCAGTCAACTACTTTTAACTTTAGGGAGGGAAAATTCTTTATTTTACTTTAAAGAACTCTTAGTCTTCTCTTAATCATCTCTCTCGAGAAGGCAGAGGTGATGGAAACAGTTACTCCCTAATCCAATTGGGTGGGGGAGATCTAAAGTCACTACTAGATACATGGTATCTTGAATGAGGTGAAACAGAAGGGAGATAGGAGATTGGTGGGGAAAATAATTACAGAAAGGAAGATTGGACATGATGCCATTGAATCAACCATGGCAAAGGTATGGAGAGTTAGGAAGCCAGCTTCATACTAGGAAGTGAGGAGAAACACTTTTGTCATCACTTTCACAAATCATGCAAATAAACAAAGAGTATGGGAGGGCAAACCATGGTTATTTGATAACACTCTGTTTGTCCTTTATGTGTTTGATGGATTCACTCAACCATAGAAGATGAATTTTGAGCAGTAGACCTTCTGGGTACAAATGTATAATTTACCTTTGGCCTGTATAACGAGAAAATGTGGGAACAAATTGGAAATACGATTAGGAGGGTGACGGATGTGGAGGGACAAGAGAATGAGAGTGGATGAAGATATTACTTATAGGTGTAGATTATTATGAACTTAACAGAGCCAATTGCAAGAGGAAAACTAATTACAGTGTAGGGACAAAATCCATGGGTTTCCTTTAAGTATGGAAAGCTTCCCCGTATTTGTTTTACCTATGGGAGATTTAATCCATAGCTCCCAAGGTCGTATAGAAAGTGAAAAACAAATGGTGGGAAAGTCTGGCGAGAATATGCAATTTGAGCCATGGCTTAGAGCTGAACCAAAAGTGAGGAGGACGGGAGGAGTAAGATCAAGTTCAAGAGTGATACTAAATCTGGTAACTCATCAAAGGAGGATTATGGGGTTAGCTTAGAAGGTGGGGGTAGGTATGTAGTTCTCATTTCAGATATGATACATGGCAAAAATGTGAAAGAAGATTCATGGTTAGAAGGGAACAAAAAAATAAGAGAAAGACAAGGGATGAGAGAGGAGGAAAGGGAAACTAGAGACATAAGTGAAATTGAAGACATACTGAGTGGGAAAAAATCATCTGAAGAAATCTCAGGGGACAAAGAGAATGGGGGGATGGGCAAAGGTGAGAGCAAGGGCAAAATTGGAATTGATTGAAACAAAAGAACAAAAGCCTAATTGCTCAAACTATAATATGGCACTTGCTGAAAGTAAGCAAAAGAAGATTGAGGAGAAATTAAGAGGACAAAAGAAGAATGGGGGTACTTGGAAGAGGAGAGAGAGCAAGAGGAGATGGTAAATACTATGAGGAAATAACTTAAACTGGTAACTCAAAACAAAGTTCAATTGACAAAGACAAAGATCAATTACAGAAGAGCAAGATAAAGAAAGCTAAAGTAGGCAGCAAGACAGATGTGGACAATCTAGCAAAGGATTTGGAGGTGGATATAAATCAAACTCGCCAATCACAATGAAAATACTAAGCTGGAACTGGTGAGAGCTTGGAAATCTTTGGATGGTTCAAGACCTTTGCTCCTTAGCAAAGAAAAAGAGAAACAGTTTAGTTTTGTCATGGAGACTAAAGTTAAATTTGGGAAGTATAAGGCTTTAAAGAGGAAAATAGGGTTTGAAAACTGTTTTGTGGTGGATCTAATTGGGAGAGGGGGTTAGCATTCTTTTGGCATGTAGAGATGCTAGTGGAACTTATCAACTATTCATAGGGACATATTAATGTATGGATTTTTGATGAAGTGTTAAAAAGCAAATGGCAGTTAACATGCTTCTATGGACAACCAAATGTCAACAAAAGGAGAGAAGTTTGGGATTTGTGATACTCTTTTGAACCTGCATCATGGATTGTTTGTTCTAGTTGATTTTAATGACATAGTAACAAATGAAGAAAAGGACGGGGGTAAGCCTAGAAAGGAGTATTTAATGTCGAATTTCAGAGAAATGATGGAGAAGAGTGATCTGAATGACATGGGATGGAGGGGAGATAGATTAACCTGGAGAAAGAAACACGGTGATGAAACTTTCACAAAGGAACGTTTAGACAGGGCAGTGGCTAACACATTCTGGTCTGACATTTATAGAGAAAGAAGTTTGGAGGTCCTGACAGCTAGATTGAAACTACAAAAACATTGTTTTAGCCATGTGGAAGTCCAAAAAGGGAATTTGGTATGGGAAGAATGGTTTTAAATATGAAGCAAGGTGGGCAATTGAGGTTGGGTTTTAGAAAATAATAGAGGAAGAATGGAACAAACGTTCAATGTTGCTAGATCCAATCTCAAAAGTGTAGGACCTAATCAGTCGATGCAGTGGGGCTTTAACCAAGTGGAGCAGGGAGTTTGAGAAGGATAAGGAGAAGGAAATCAAATAAAAAACAGCAAGCCTTCAAAGGTTACAAATAGAGGAAGGGAGCCACAACATTAAGGAGATTAGAAAAATTCAAAGGGAGTTGGGAATACTGTTGGAAAAGGAAGATTTAAAGTGGAGACAGAGAGCAAAGAAGAATTGGTAGAAGCATGGAGATAGAAATACCATGTATTTCCATGCTTGTGCAAATTAGGAGAAAGAACAACATACAACAGATTAGTGATTTCAACAGAACAGTTTTAAATGAGCCAGAGGAGATATAGGAAGCTTTTAAGGCTTATTTTAAAGATCTTTTTGCCACAACAGAGCCATCAACAATTGAAATTGAAAGGTGCTTAAGGAATATGAAGTGTAAAGTCACTGCAAAAATGAATGAAAACGTCTCAAAGCTTTTCATAAGATCAGAGTTGAAGTAGCTTTAAAATAGATGGCTCCACTGAAATCATCAAGTCTAGATTGCTATAGGGCGCGCTTTTACCAAAATCACTAGAGCACTATTGGAGAGGAAGTATGCCAAGCATCCCTGAGTATTTTAAATAGTGATATCTTACCTTGCTCTCTGAATTATACTTACATTGTGTTGATCCCAAAAGTAAAATCTCTTGTATATGCTAGTGATTTTTGTCCAATAAGCTTATGTAATGTATTGTACAAGATTGTTTCAAAATTGATTGCTAACAGGCATAAATGTGTGCTAGATGTTATAATATCCTTCAATCAGAGTGCTTTCATCCCCAGGAGGCTCATTTCAAACAACATAATGTTAGCTTATGAAGTACTCCTTACAATGAAGACTAGACAGAGGGGAAGAACTGGCAGCATGATTCTAAAGCTAGACAAGTATAAAGCCTATGATCGTTTAGAATGGGATTTTTTGAGAGTTGTCATGAAGAATATGGGTTTCAATGATAAGTAGATGGCTTTGATAATGGGGTGTGTCACCTCAGTATCCTACTCAGTGTTGATTAATGGTAAACCAAGTGAAAGCTTTGCACCCTCAAGGGGTCTGAGACAAGGAGACCCACTGTCTCCTTATCTATTTTTGTTGTGTACAGAGAGCCTACTAAATAATGCTGATAGAAGGGGAGTGACTAGATGAGTGTCAATGACAAGGGGTGGAATTAGAATAAACCACTTATTGTTTGTCGATGACTGTGTGCTATTTGGGTGAGCAACAAGGGATGAATGGGATAGACTGCAGTCTATTCTAAACATTTATGAAAGAGTTTCAAGCCAGGTCCTCAATAAAGATAAAACAACCTCCTTCTTTTTTAGCTTAAACATTACAGAAGCTGAAAAGATATGCATTATAAGCTTAAAAGTACTTGGGGTTGTCAGCAATGGTAGGAAAATCAAAGTACTTTTTCGTGTACAAGGAGAGAGTATGACAAAACATCAGTAACTAGAAGAACAAGTTCATATCTCAAGCTGGGAAAGAGATCTTCATAAAGGCAGTACTACAACAATTCCCACTTATACTATAAGTTTTTTTAAACTTCTAAGGAGGATTTGTATGGAACTAAACCCAATGTTTTCCAAATCCTGGTGGGTAAACAAATAAGGGGATAAGAAAATACAATGGAGAAGTTGGAAAAAGATAGGAGTACATAAAACAAATGAGGGTTGGAATTTAGAGAGTTTGAGAGTTTCAACTAAGGGTGGAGGATCCAAAAAAATCCAAGCTCGACTGCTTCACAAGTTTACAAAGATAAATACTTTAAGCATTCTCACATACTTGAGGCCAAGTTAGGAGGCATATTTGATATGGAGGAGTGTAAGGGATAGGACTACTTAAAGAGGCAATCTGGTGGAGGGTGGGGAATGGAGATAAAATCAGAATATGGGGAGACTGATGGGTTCCATCACCTACATTCTTCTGTGTGCAGTCACCTAGTAAAGATGCAAATGAGGAATTAAAGGTCTGTGACCATCAACAATCAATCTAGAGAATGGAAAGAAGGCAGAGTAAAAGAACTGTTTGTGCATGAAGAAGCTGACTTGATATGCAGTATACCAATCAGAAGGTTTGGGTTAGGGGATATATTAATTTAGAGATTTACAAAGGATGAGTCATTGTGATGGGTGCTTAGCATGTGTATATGAGTAAAAGAAGGAGAGCTAAGGGAGAAACATCAAGGGAGAAAGGGCAAGATGGAAGATGGAAGTTCATTTGGGGGATGAATGTTCTTGGAGTGGTTAAAATGTTATTGTGGAAAACAGGAAACAATAACTTGCCTACAAGGAGAAATCTTTGCCAAAAGAAAATTGTGGATAATTCTTTCTGGCTATATGTTTAAACAACTAGGAAATAGTGATTCATGTATTGTGGGATTGTTCAGTTGTAAGTGATGTGTGGGTAGAGGAGCACAGTCCAGTTTAGAAATGGGCCAATGTTGAAGAACATCTCATTCAGCTGTTGGAGAATTTGATGAGCAGGTTAATAAGGCTAAGGTAGAGAGTGGATTGCCACAACCATGTGTAGGATATGGTTAAGAAGGAATGGATTTATTTTTGAGGAAGTATTCCAGAGTCCAAGTAAGGTGGTAGAATTGGCAAGGATAAGCATAGAAGAGTTCCAATAAGCAAATGTAATGAAGAAAGGGCCTCAAAATACAGCAATGGTTGGGAGACTGGTAAAGAATTGGAAGAAACTACCTAGTAAATTTTTGAAGGAAAATTGGGATGCGGCCTTAGATCTAAGAACCAAGAGGATTTGGATTGGCATCATAGTCAGAGATGAAGGTTGGGGAGGTATTCGTTAGTGTATGTGTCCAAAAGAAGTATGTTTCTCAACATGCACTAGCAAAAAGTTATACTCTGAGAGGTATGAAATGATTTAGACATAAGGAATGTGGTTTTAGAAGGAGATTTCTTAACAATTGTTAATGTTGTAAATAGAGATGATGAAGATTTGTCCTAGTTTGGGCACATTATTGAAGATATCAAGTTTTATATAGATAGGAGAAAAGATTGCAAGGTCATTTGTACTCTAGAAAGGGTAATATAGCGGCACATATGTTAGCAAAGTATGCTCTAAATTGAAATAGTGAGGGTGAAATGATCTGGATAGAAGAAAGATATGATGTAATCTCAAGTAGCATCTTAAGAGAGAAACAATTATTTAAGAAACAATTATTTATCTTATTATTGATATATTTTTCAAATTTCCTAATGAAATCTCTTTTCATAGAATATAAATACTTCATGTATTTTAATTGCATTAATTTCTTTAGCGATAAAAATTTACTTTTTCTGGAAAAAAAAAAAAATTAAGCTCTCGTATGGTGGCGTGTAGCCATTCTCTATATACTAGATTTGTAGGCAAATCTAGCTCTTATATAGTCAATAATAATAGGGTGAATACATCATCTAGACTTTGTAACTAAATTTTTCTAGAAAAAGTTACGAAGAAAGATATGTGAACCCTAGGTGTAGTGGCGGAATTAGAAATGTGTTATAAGGGGGTCGAGCAAAGTTAAAATTAAAATAAAATTCTTTTTTTCTATTTTTAGATTAAAATAATCTATAAGATCAAAATAATTTTATAGAAGAAGTTAAGACAATTTTTAAAAAAAAAGGTCAATACAAGGTAAAATTAATATAATGCTATTAAATTATAAAAAATTAATATAAATTTTTTTTTTTTTTTTTTTTTTTAAATCTTTAGGGGGCATGGCCACCCCTCTCCTTAGTAGGTCCGCATCTAGGCATCGGCCATGCATTGTAAGCTACTTTGTTGTGAGTAGTCTGGACTCAGGGGGGAAATCTTATTTACTTATTTTTATTTTATTTTAAAATGGCATCATTATTAACTTATCATCATTATTTTCTTTTGCTTTGTTTGATACTATTTATAATAATGAAAGAGATGTGAATACTAGTCCCACCGCTAGCTACCTCTAGGGCGGCCATGCACTGTAAGCTACTTTGCGGTGATGCTTGTCTGGATTGGGTTGTTATTTATTTATTTATTTTTATTTTATTTTAAAAATGACATTATTATTAACAGATCATCGTTACTTTCTTTTATTTTATTTGATATTATTTATAAATAGTTTATTATTATTTATTATTATTTTTACTATTATTTAAATGTAATTTAAGATTACATCAATATCCAAATATAACCTAAGAGTAATGATATACCCACAATATATTTTACAACACATTCTATAATAATGTATTAAAAAGAAGATATTTGAATAAAATGTTATTATTTTTATACATCATTTTACTAAAATACTCCTCACTTTAACATATTATTGTAGAATATGTTGTAAAATATATTATGAATAAATCATTTTCGACAGCCTAATTGAGACAGCCCACGACCACTCGAGCAACCTGTCACAACAACAACACACCGTGGGGGAATAATAAAGAAAATCTAGCTCAACTGCCTAAGCATACCTGTATTTTAAGGGCACAGAGTTAATTTTCTTATAAATGTAAGAATTTTTTTTTTTCAATAGGGGATTTTATTTGAAAATAGGTGTGAGTAACATATTTTATCAAAATATCTTTATGGCATAATTGGATTTGAAAAATCATTTTTAATTTTTGAATCTTACAATTCAAATCTTACAAATAGAAGAATTATTTTGCAATGCATCTATAAATATGACAAGTATATATTAAGCATATGTGATAAGTATATGTTTTTTTTAAAAGTCTAGATTAGAAAATTATAAGGTGTTCATTTATTAAAAAAAATATATACTTCTCCTAAATTCATTTAGTTTATTGAAATTAAGCACTTTATAATGGTCCCCTCCTTTTATAGAGGTTTTCTTTCTTCTTTGGAATAAGTGAGCTCTATTTGCTTTATGTCACTTTCACATTTTATGATAAAAGAAAGTCTAAGATAACTATTGAAAGTCTAAGCCCTATTTGACTTTTTCTCTTACTTGTCTAATATCTTCATTTTATTCCTGGGAATGGGCTTCCAATAGGCTAGACCATAGTTCATTTTATATTCATTGGAACCTCTCAATTATTAAGGTTGATTTGTCTAACAAAAAAGTCTTGATAATTTTCAATAGAAAAGTCAACTATGATAAAAGAAAGTCTAAGACAACCATAGAAAAATAAATTATAGGAACTTATCCTTGATTTTCCGTTTGTTTATAATGTACCAAAAATATGCGAGGTTTGGACTTGAGAAAACTTTGTAAGGACCTTTAGAAAGTTTGTTTGTGCAAGTGTATGACTGATAATTTGTGTATGACCGTTTATTGTTAGTGAAGAGTGTGAAAAACACGTGTCTCGTCTTTGGTGATCATTTTTGTTTTTTTTGGTGTTAGTGATTTTCTTGCACTTTGAGATAATTTCAAGATAGCGTTGTTGTTTTAGCATTAACGTTAGAGTTTACTTATTGTAAACCTGTGCCAGGTGGCTAGGGAGCCTGTCACCCTTGAGATCGAGTGTTAACCTCGATTGCATGTGCAGGCACTAACCTCAATTGCTTGTTGTGCGTGCCTTAACCTTGATTGCTTGTTTTGTTGGGGAAAGGGGGGGGCTACTTTGTGTAAGTGGCAGGGGCACGAATATTTGGTGCTAGGACGACTTGACATTTTTGCTCGAGTGTTAGCCTCAATCACATGTGCGAGTGCTAACATCACATGTTTATGCGTTAACTTCGATTGGTTGTTTTGAGAGAGGGCTCGAGTGTTTGACTCTATTACAGCCCAATGGGGGGCTCGAGTATTTGACTCTAGGACTGCCCGTCTTTTATGAGAAGTTTTCACCAAAAATCATATTAGTAAGTGTAAATAATCCAAACCGCTAGCGTGAAACATGCAAACTTGAGTTAAGTGGCTTAATATTCAAGGTTGTGTTTGGAGAGTGTTCAATTTATGGAGTGCTCAAGTTTGGCTCAAGCATGACCCCACTCTTGGGTTTTTCTTTTTTCTCTTTCGTTTTTAGCTGGATTGTGGTGAGGGCTCAAGGTTCCCGGGTGGTGCTTGAAGGCAATCATGCCTTAATGATAGTTACATTAAGTCGTAAAATAGTTACATTAAGTCATCTCGGCCCCAAAACCCCCCAAAAATACAAACAGTGATAATGATTAGGGAAAGCTGGGGAATTGGGTCTGGCTTCATTAAGGTGGCTTAGAGATTGTTCATCGTTGAGCGAATTTTCTTGATGGAGAGTGATTTTGCCATTAAGTGACTTTTGTTGTGATTAGTCTAGCTCTCATATCGTCTTTGTTTCGCTTGCATGTCTTGGAATTGTAGTTGAGTCCAAGATACCCGACTATTGTGGACTAAGATCTAAATAATGTATCTAGTAGTGACATATCAACTATTCTATCTTTGCATCCCCATTTGCCCATTCTCTTGGAGGTTTGTAGAGATGTGAGGAGCTCTTCGTAGATGATTAGGAGTGGTTTTGCTAGACGGCTCAACTTTTTTTTTTTTAATCTAAAAACTCTATTCCTTCTCTCTCTCTCTCTCTCTCTAATCCTCCAATGAGGACAGTGCCTCCTTTGTGTAGAACTAGTTTTTTTTGGGTTATGCGACCTCTTGTTTGGAGAGTGGCAAATCGATCTCACAAATAACACCAACTGTTGATGTAATTTCTCTACGAGACCAGAGGCCAGAGGCCAACAATATAATCTATTGGCCCATGATAATGCTTTGACATTGATACGGTACTGCTTAGATGTCATTTACGAATTAAATAATAAATAAAACATATAAAATGTAAATAAAGAGAGGGTGATTGCGTCCAAACTACTACGCAGTGGTATAGTATAGTTCAGGGTATCGATCTACAGAAAGTTGAAGGAAACATTACAAGATACAAGTTTAAGAAAAAAGATTAAATGACAGTATGACAAGAATATAAAAATTGTATCGCTAATGAAATATCTTTTCATAGAATATAGATACTACGTTTATTTTAATTGCATTAATTTCTTTAGCTATAAAAATCTACTTTTCCTAAAAATAAATTTAAGCCCCGCCATGGTGGCGTGTAGCCATTCTCTATATGCCAGATTTGTAGGCAAATCTAGCTCTCATATAGTCAATAATAATAGGGTGAATACTTCATTTAGACTTTGTAACTAAAACTTCGAAAAAATTATAGAGAAAGAGATGTGAATGCTAGGGCCACCGCTAGCTGCCTCTTAGGCCGACCATGCACTGTAAGCTACTTTGTTGTGATGCTAGTCTGGACTTAGCTGGGGGAAATCTTATTTATTTATTTATTTTTATTTTATTTTAAAAATGACATCATTGTTAGCATATCATTATTATTTTTCTTTGCTTTGTTTGATACTCTTCACAAATAGTTTATTATTATTTATTATTATTTTACTATTATTTACAGATCATTTGATATCACCTCAACATCTAAACATAGCCTAATTGAGACAACCCACGACCACTCTAACAACCTGTTGACAACAGCAAACCGTGGGGGAATAACAAAGAAAATCCAGCTTAACTGCCTAAGCATGCCTGTATTTTAAGGGCACAGAGTTAATTTTGTTCTAAATGTAAGTTGTTTTTAATGGGGGATTTTATTTGAAAATGGGTGTGAGTAACATATTTATTACAAAGAGCAATGCTACGTACAATCTTTAAATGGGGACTGCATTGCAAGTTTAGTTAATTTTATCTTTAAATTTTTTTAAAATTATAATAATATCCTAAATGGGATTGCATGTGCAAGCCCTTCATTAAATGAAAAAAATATAATTTTGATAAGGATATCATTGTGATTTTAAAAAAATTTAAAGACAAAATTAACTAAGCTTGCAATACAGTCTCTATTTGGAGACTGTACGTAACATTGCTCTTATCAAAACGTCTTAACATGATTTGATTTAAAGAATAAATCTTAATTTTTGAATCTTACAAATCAAAACTTACAAATAGAACACCATTTTTCGATTCATTTATAAATATGATAAGTATCTATCAAGCATGCGTTAAGTATCTATTAAGAAATTATAAACTTCTCATAAATTAATTTAGTTTATTAAATTGTAAAAAAAAATAGAATTAATATATCACAAATTATTTTTATATTTTTTAGAAAACGAAGAAATAGTAAAAATAGCTCACACAAAAGTCTTATAATAATTAAGAGAGAGTTGATCATCAAAACCGATTGCTTTTAATTTAGAGGGGTAATGAATGACCTCTAAACAAAGTACACCTTACCACTCAAAAAATTAAAAATAATTAGAAAACCATAGAAAAGGAGACATTAATTCATTTTGTGAGACCCATTAGGTTATAGGGAGACAAATCGTGCGCACCAAAAAAACTTAGGTCAATGAGTTTTATAATAATCATTATTTATTAAGCTGATTATTAATTGAGCATATGCAATGAATGACGTACTTGTTGTAAATGAACAAGAAGGGGGTCACACAAAAGGTATTATTTTTATTGTAAAAAAGTAGAAATTCACCATGAAAAGTAATTAAAAAAATCAATTTTTTTCTTAGTGGAGCCTTCTTTTCATTTTTCTTACGAAGTCTTATGCAAGACTTGTACATCTAAAGCCTGTACCTAGTATTACTAAAAATAATCTTTATTATTTGTCGATCTAATAAAAAGGAGGACACATATATAGTACCACTAAAATATTGTTTTTTCCTTTTTAGAATAATTCAAAATCTTATTATTTTTACTCAAACTAATTGAAGTGATATATTTTAAATTATTTTATTTATCAACCTCTTAAATTAGATACTTAAATCTAAAATAAAAAATAACATTTCATTTGATGTTTGTTATCCATGAGTGACAAAAAGAAGTAAACTAAATGAGATTGTTGCTATTTTTATTTTCTGAAAACCAAAGTTTTTATATGTTTGCTTCTTGGAAGATTCATTTTGAAAATTCATATGCCCTTTTGCTACAAATTCTTTTGCGGCGGCTTTATTTACATTTTGCAAATTGTCATATACGTTGTGTACTAATATTTAATGCATATGGCTATTTTGTGAGAAATTAAAAAAAAATGAATTATCTAAGTTTTGTAAGTGAAAATTAAATAAATAACTGCTCGGGTGTGTTTATGGAGTTACTTAGTCTCAATCTAGTGTGTAGATTACATAATAAAATGGCAAAATTTGATTATTTTTAATATTTAAATTTTAAAATTTATTTTTTAAATAAAATTATATCATATAAACACTTTATTATACTTATTATACCCACCAACTTGACAATATAGTTTTTGTCGTCCACCTACGATAAAAACAAAACATATATACAAGTTGGTCGGTGTTTACCAAGCTGCCATAGTTGTGTTGCCGTGAAAAGCAAAGGGAAAAAAAAAAAAATGCTTTTCTTTAAACCAAGGGAGACCACAAAGCTTACCACTATAAAATTCTTTTAGATAATCATACACATAAGAAAAAAGAATTAATTTACAAATAATAATAGATGAGATATCTTTTGGAGTAATGATAGAGATATAATTATTTTTATCACTCTATTTTAATTAATAGAGGTCAATTTTACATTAAGTCGTAAAATAGTTATAAAAATTACAATCATTTAGAAAAATGTGCCCAGCAATTTTTATTTTTCTTCTAAATTTCCTGGTCTGATAAAGAAAGCAAGGCAAAGAAAGAATTTTCTATTTATTTTCTCATCCCTTTTTAATTTATTTTTATTTTATTTTGGAGAGGTAAAATGTAGAATTATTAATAATTAAATGGTTGTTAACCGAGAAAAGTTGTTCTAGGTACAAAATTAAGAGGGTACGTCGTCTCGGCCCCAAAACTCCCGAAAAATACAAACAGTGATGATGATTAGAGAAAACTGGGGCATTGGGTCTGGCTAAATTGAGGTGGATGAAGAAGATCTCCGCCTCCCTCGTCCTTTACATGAAGAAGAATTGGCTAAGTAAGGGTGACCTCAAGGTGAGAGAAGTCGTCGGAAGGAGAAGAGAAATAAGTGGAAAAGGGAGGCGTGTGTGGCTATGTGGCAGGTGTGGCTCATGGGGTAGGCGATGGTGGAGCCTAGAATGGGCAAACGGTTGGTTGGGCGTGTGTGGTTACGTTTCAATACATTGAAGTTATACTATTTAATAAGAGAAATTTTATATAAAAGACTTACACCACACTCGTATACTTAATCAATATATGATTTGTTATTTTTTATCTTTCTATTTTAATGATTAAATATATGTGTATTTAAATGTAATGTTAAAAATGACAAATTACATATTAGTTAAATATATAACACGTTTAGTATTTCTTTAAAAAAAATTGATAGTAATTGAAGGGCGTAAGGTTCTCTTAAATTTGAAAGTTTCAAATGAGAGAGATAGATATATATAATGAATCTTAAAGATTTAAGGATGCTCAAATAAATATTTTGGATAGTAGTAAATGAGCAATTAATATTGTAGGGTTCACAACTTCACTGTATATGTTTATTTCTCTCCTATTTGAAACCTTCAATCTAACAGAAAAACTTTCCGCGAATATTTTCTAAATTGAAGAATCTTTGTTTTGGTACCACTCAAAAGTCATTTATCAAAAAGAAGCATGTCCTTAAAACTTCGTAATTTGTATGAACTATACAACTTTTAAATGAGCACTTTCCACTTCTTTCCCTTTATTTATTTTCTAGAAAAAGTTATTTTCTCAAGTCGGGACGTAAAATACACCTAGTAAATTACTTATATGACATAATTAAATTTTAAAGATAAATTTTAAATTTTAAATTTTACAAATTAAATCTTACCATTTAAGATGGTGTGCTCTACATAACGACTTAAAAATAAAATAACTATTTTTCCAAAAAATCTTGTAAACTTGTTTCTACTTAAAAGAATAGATAGCATTTAATCTAGATATCCTAAGTTATAAGCTTTCAAAGTCAAGCAACGACTTAATCGCACAATATAGGGTAGGGGTGGCAATTCGTGTTTGCGGGTTGCGTAAAGTCATAGGCATCCAACTTTATATAGGTCAAACTGAACCCGACCTGTTAAGCTAAACATATCAAACTTTCAAACATTAATCCAATACATTTAAATAACAGGTCGTGTCGTGTCACCCGTTTCATATAAATGGGTTGAATTAACACGCATAATCTATTTGACTTGATTAACATGATTTTACATAAAAGTTGAAATATATATTTATTAGTAGGTGTAATATCTAAAAATAATAATAAGATTACCTACTAACAAAAAATATCAATATTTTTCAAATATTAACCAATAATAAAACCAATATTACAAACCCTACAATAACAAATATGAGCATATGTCCAGAATTACAATCTAAATAATAAAAATATAAGCATATTGAGAAATACCAATATTATAACTCAATAATAATAAAATTTTAATTTTGAAATAAAATTTAAATGGGTTGATTTTGGGTTGGTTGACCCATTTGTTAATCGTGTTTTAACGGGTCAATCTGTTTTGACCCAAACTCATCTATATCAAACTCAAACCCGCTAATTTCATATTGTGTTCGTATTAAATTTAAGGGTCATGTCACATATTACCACCCCTAATAAAGGGGATGACTCATTCTCTCATGTTAAACTAGCATCACTACAATTCTTAATTAGATTCATTCACCATTCTCACTATAATAGGGACGACGATCCTTGCGAAATTTCAAAAACAAACCTATTAAATTTTATAAAACGACTTTTAATATTGTTGGTGCAATTTTTCATCATGGCCAAAAGCCACCAATACGATTGAATGGCTGACGATGATGTTTTGAACTTGATATTGTGCTTGGATACTCATCTATGAATTAAATAATAAAAAAGTACATTAATAAAGTAAAAGACAGAGATTTATATAGTTTGGCATATAGCCTATATCCACGAGTCGTATGATGGAGAAATCCACTATGTTTGGTGATTTTACGTTTCTCACAGCCTTACATAGTTCTCAATACAATAGAGAAAATAGGATTAAAGAAGATTTCATCCTAAAAATCTAGAGAGAGTCACACGAGAGTGTAGAGAAGTCTCCAAAAGAGTTTTGAAATGATTTCCATGTTTGTAATGGTCCTTTCCTTTTATAGAAGTTTTCTTTCTTCTTTGGAATAATTGAATCCTATTTGCTTTATGCCACTTTCACATTCTTGTATGTCAGTTAACCACTTTTGACTTTATCTCTTACTTATCTAATCTCTTTCTTTTATTCCTGGCAATGGCTTCCAATAGGCTAGACCATAGTTCATTTTATATCCACTGGAACCCTCAATTCTTAAAGTTGATTTGTCTAACAAAAAAGTCTTGAGAACTTTCAATAGAAAAGTCAACTATGATAAAAGAAAGTCTAAGACAACCGTAGAAAAATAAATTATAGGAACTTATCCTTGATTTTCCGTTTGTTTATCATATATCAAAAATATGCGAGGGTGAGACTCGAGAAAACTTTGTAATTCCTTGTAAGGGCCTCTGAGGATGGACCTTTAGAAAGTTTGTTTGTGCAAGTGTATGACTGATAATTGCCTATGACCGTTTATTGTTAGTGAAGAGCGTGAAAAGCATGTATCTTGTATTTGGTTATCATTTTTGTTTTCGTTGACGTTAGTGATTTATTTTCTTGCACTTTGAGGTAATTTCAAGATAGCACTGTTGTTTTTGCATTAACATTAGAGTTTGCTTATTATATAAACCAGCACTAGGTGGGTAGGGAGCTTGTCACTCAAGTGTTAGCCTCAATCACATGTCCGAGCGCTAACCTCGTTTGCTTGTTGTGCAACGTCGATTGCTTGTTTGGTCGGGGAAGGGGGCTATGAATATTTGGCACTAGGACGACTTGACATTTTTGCTCGAGTGTTAGCCTCAATCACATGAGCGAGTGCTAACCTCGGTTGTTTGTTGGGGGAGTGTTAACCTTGATCACATGTTCATGCGTTAACTTTGATTTCTTGTTTTGCGAGAGGGCTTGAGTGTTTGACTCTAGGGGGGGGGGGCTCGAGTATTTGACTTTAGGACTGCCCCGTCTTCACCAAAAATCATACTAGTAAGTGTAAATAATCCAAACCGCTAGTGTGAAATATGCAAATTTGAGTTAAGTGGCCTGATATTCAAGGTTGTGTTTGGTGAGTGTTCAATTTCTGGAGTGCTCAAGTGTGGCTTAGACACGACCCCACTCTTGGGTTTTTTCTTTTTTCTCTTTCTTTTTTAGCTGGAGTGTGGTGAGGGCTTAAGGTTCCGAGGTGGTGCTTGAAGGCGATCATGCCTCGATGATAACCAAGATCTAGTGTGTCATTCTTGGTACCTGAGGTGAACCTTTTAAACAGAAACCCACAATAATAAGAACTTGAATACAAAAATCTTCCAAAATCAAATGTCCAAAAAATTCTTGCAAACAGAATAAACTAAACAATGGTAAAAATTTCTCTTAAATCAGACAAATCCACTTATGTCACCTGGCACTTATCTCACCATCTCATATAATCTTGTCACGTGCTATCTATTCCAATTATCACAACCGTCAAATCCATTTGAAAAAACATGGTGGTAATAAACGGGTGAGCTACTGACTTAGTACGCAACGAACCTATACTAGTGTGTAAATATAAACCAATTACAAAATACAGAATCTCAAAAATAAGAGAGCTATATTTAAGAAACATTAGGGTCGGGCAACGTGGATGATGATAGCCGTAGAGGAGCTAGATAGTAACAACGTAGAGAGAGAGAGAGAGAGAGAGAGAGAGAGAGAGAGAGAGAGAGAGAGAGAGAGAGAGAGAGAGAGAGACGAGGGGTGTAGTGCGCAAAAAGAGTCGGGGCATGGGAAGAAAAAGAATAGGGGGTTTAGGGCTTAACCCACAAAATGCACCATTTAGTGTTCTTTTTTGTTGCTACTGATGGGTTGGGTTTGGATTTTTGGGCTCTCCACTAGGCCAATCATGACATGTTGCGCTTGAGCAAGCATTCTAGCATGGTTTGTTTTGTCAAGAATAGAGAATTAAAGTGCCAGAGAGGATATCGAGGGCAACCCCACATTTGGTCCTCTAGGCTAAGTGACCTGGTTTTCAAGCTTTTTTTTTTTTTCCCGAAGATGGTTGACTGCCATTGAAAGCGGATAGTTGCCATTATGCTCTGCATGAGCGTCCTCTTTTTTCTAGTTATTGGCCTTAAGGCTCTTGTTTGAGATCTAGTTGTCCGAACATATTTTTGGTTAAGACCAACGAGTAAATGTGTTGCTTATCTATCTTCGCATTCCTGCTTATTTATCTCTTGGGAGTCTCGTAGCGATTTGAGCCATTTAGCTACTACTTCAAATTTTTAATTGGCGAAGGTTGCTCCCCGTTTAGTATTTTTGCATGATAGAGATTGTTCATCGTTGAGCTATTTTTCTTGATGGAGAGTGATGGAGATTGTTTAGCCATTAAGTGACTTTTGTTGTGATTTGTCCAGCTCTCATATCCTCTTTGTTTCGCTTGCATGTCTTGGAATTATAGTTGAGCCCAAGATACCTGAGTATTGTGGATTAAGATCTAAATAATGTATCTAGTAGTGACGTATCAACTATTCTATCTCCGCATTCCCGTTTGCCCGTTCTTTTGGAGGTTTGTAGAGATGTGAGAAGCTCTTCGTAGATGATTAGGTGTGGTTTTGCTAGACTGCTCAACTTTTTTTTAATCTAAAACCATATTCCTTCTCTCTCTCACTATAATCCTCGGCTGAGGACAGTGCCTCCTTTGTGTAGAACTAGTTTTTGTTGGGTTATGCAACCTCTTGTTTGGAGAGTAGCAAATCAATCCCACAGATAACACCAATTGTTGATGCAATTTCCCTACGAGGCTGGAGGCCAACAGTATAATCGATTGGCCCATGATAATGTTTTGACGTTGATACGGTGCTCAGATGCTCATCTACAAATGAAATAATAAATATAAAATGTAAATAAAGAGAGAAAGAGAGAGAGAGAGAGAGAGAGAGAGAGAGAGAGAGAGAGAGAGAGATAAATTTATGTAGTTAGGTATAAAAGTCTACGTTAACAAGTCATTTGAGAGAGGAGTCCACTATTTTTTATGATTTTATACTTTCTCATGGCCTTATATAGCTCTCAACATAATGGAGAAAATAAGGCTGAGAAGAGGTTGAAGAAGTACAATCCTATGTAGAAATCTGGAGAGATAATTCTGCGAGAGTGTAGATAAGTCTCCAAAAGAGTTTTGAGATGATTTCCACGTTTGTATTTGTCCCATTCTTTTATAGAGGTATTCTTCATTCTTTGGAGTAGTTAAGTCTTGCTTGCATTATGTCACTTTCACCTCTTTGTATTTCAGTCAACTACTTTTAACTTTAGGGAGGGAAAATTCTTTATTTTACTTTAAAGAACTGTTAGTCTTCTCTTAATCGTCTCTCTTGAGAAGGCAGAGGTGACGGAAACAGTTACTCCCTAATCCAATTGGGTGAGGGAGATCTAAAGTCACTACTAGATACATGGTATCTCAAATGAGGTGAAACAGAAGGGAGATAAGAGATTGGTGGGGAAAATAATTATAGAAAGGAAGATTGGACATGATGCCATCAAATCAACCATGGCAAAGGTATGGAGAGTTAGGAAGCCAGCTTCATACTAGGAAGTGAGGAGAAACACTTTTGTCATCACTTTCACAAATCATACAAATAAACAAAGAGTATGGGAGGGCAAACCATGGTTATTTGATAACACTCTGTTTGTCCTTTATGTGTTTGATGGATTCACTCAACCATAGAAGATGAATTTTGAGTAGGAGACCTTCTGGGTACAAATGTATAATTTACCTTTGGCCTGTATGACGAGAAAATGTGGGGAACAAATTGGAAATACGATTGGGAGGGTGACGGATGTGGTGGGACAAGAGAATGAGAGTGGATGAGGATATTACTTACAGGTGTAGATTATTATGAACTTAATAGAGCCAATTGCAAGAGGAAGACTAATTACAGTGCAGGGACAAAATCAATGGGTTTCCCTTAAGTATGGAAAGCTTCCCCGTATTTGTTTTACCTGTGGGAGATTTAATCCATAGCTCCCAAGGTTGTATAGAAAGTGAAAAACAAATGGTGGGAAAGTCGGGCGAGAATAAGCAATTTGAGCCATGGCTTAGAGCTGAACCAAAAGTGAGGAGGACGAGAGGAGTAAGATCAAGTTCAAGAGTGATACCAGATCTGGTAACTCATCAAAGGAGGATTATGGGGCTAGCTTAGAAGGTGGTAGGTATGTAGTTCTCATTTCAGATCTGATACATGGCAAAAATGTGAAAGAAGAGTCATGGTTAGAAGGGAACAAAAAAACAAGAGACATACAAGGGATGAGAGAGGAGGAAAGGGAAACTAGAGACATAAGTGAAATTGAAGACATATTGAGTGGAAAAAAATCATCTGAAGAAATCTCAGGGGACAAAGAGAATGGGGGGATGGGCAAAGGAAAGCAGGGGCAAAATTGGAATTGATTGAAACAAAAGAACAAGAGCCTAATTGCTCAAACTATAATATGGCACTTGCTGAAAGTAAGCAAAAGAAGATTGAGGAGAAATTAAGAGGACAAAAGAAGAATGGGGGTACTTGGAAGAGGAGAGAGCAAGGGGAGATGGTAAATACTCTGAGGAAATAACTTAAAGTGGTAACTCAAAACAAAGTTTAATTGACAAAGACAAAGATGAATTACAGAAGAGCAAGATGAAGAAAGCTAAAACAGGCAGCAGGACAGATGTGGACAATCTAGCAAATGATTTGGAGGTGGATATAAATCAACCCTGCCAATCATAATGAAAATACTAAGCTGGAACTGGTGAGAGCTTGTGAATCTTTGGACAGTTTAAGACCTTTGCTCCTTAGCAAAGAAAAAGAGAAACAGTTTAGTTTTTGTCATGGAGACTAAACTTAAATTTGGAAAGTATAAGGCTTTAAAGAGGAAGATAGGGTTTGAAAACTGTTTTGTGGTGGATCTAATTGGGAGGGGGGGTTAGCACTCTTTTGGAAAGTGGAGATGCTGGTGGAACTTATCAACTATTCATAGGGACATATTATTGTATGGATTTTTGATGAAGTGTTAAAAGCGGATGGCTATTAACATGCTTCCATGGACAATCAAATGTCAACAAAAGAAGAGAAGTCTGGGATTTGTTATACTCTTTCGAACCTGCCATTCCTCATGGATGGTGTGTTCTAGGTGATTTTAATAAAATAGTAACAAATGAAGAAAAGGACGGGGCTAAGCCTAGAAAGGAGTATTTAATGTCGAATTTCAGAGAAATGATGGAGAAGAGTGATTTGAATGACATGGGATGGAGGGGAGATAGATTAACCTGGAGCAAGAAACATGGTGATGAAACTTTCACAAAGGAACGTTTAGACAAGGCAGTGGCTAACACATTCTGGTCTGACATTTATAGAGAAAGAAGTTTGGAGGTCCTGACAGCTAGATTCAAACTACTACAAACCCATTGTTTTATCCATGTGGAAGTCCAAAAAGGGAATTTGGTATGGGAAGAAAGGTTTTAAATATGAAGCAGGGTGGGCAATTGAGGTTGGGTTTGAGGAAATAATAGAGGAAGAATGGAATAAATGTTCAATGTTGTTGGATCCAGTCTCAAAAGTGCAGGACCTAATCAATCGATGCAGTGGGGCTTTAACCAAGTGGAGCAGGGAGTTTGAGAAGGATAAGGAGAAGGAAATCAAAGAAAAAACAGCAAGCCTTCAAAGGTTACAAATAGAGGAAGGGAGCCACAACATTGAGGAGATTAGAAAAATCCAAAGGGAGTTGGGAATACTGTTGGAAAAGGAAGATTTAAAGTGGAGACAGAGGGCAAAGAAGAATTGGTAGAAGCATGGAGATAGAAATACCAGGTATTTCCATGCTTGTGCAAATTAGGAGAAGGAAAAACAACTTACAACAGATTAGTGATTTCAACAGCATAGTTTTAAATAAGCCAGAGGAGATATAGGAAGCTTTTAAGGCTTATTTTAAAGATCTTTTTGCCACAACAGAGCCATCAACAATTGAAATTGAAAGGTGCTTAAGGAATATGAAGTGTAAAGTCACTGCAAAAATGAATGAAAGCATCTCAAAGCCCTTCATAAGATCAGAGTCGAAGTAGCTTTAAAATAGATGGCTCCATTGAAATCATCAGGTCTAGATTGCTATGGGCGCGCTTTTACCAAAATCACTAGAGCACTATTGGAGAGGAAGTATGCCAAGCATCCTTGAGTATTTTAAATGGTGATATCTTACCTTGCTCTCTGAATTATACTTACATTGTGTTGATCCCAAAAGTAAAATCTCTTGTATATGCTAGTGATTTTTGTCCAATAAGTTTATGTAATGTATTGTATAAGATTGTTTCAAAAGTGATTGCTAACAGGCTTAAATATGTGCTAGATGTCATAATATCCTTAGATCAGAGTGCTTTCATCCCCAGGAGGCTCATTTCAAACAACATAATGGTAGCTTATGAAGTACTCCTCACAATGAAGACTAGACAAAGGGGAAGAACTGGCAGCATGACTCTAAAGCTAGACAAGTATAAAGCCTATGATCGTATAGAATGGGATTTTTTCAGAGTTGTCATGAAGAAGATGGGTTTCAATGATAAGTAGATTGCTTTGATAATGGGGTGTGTCACCTCAGTATCCTACTCAGTGTTGATTAATGGTAAACCAAGTGAAAGCTTTGCACCCTCAAGGGGTCTGAGACAAGGAGACCCACTGTCTCCTTATCTATTTTTGTTGTGTGCAGAGAGCCTACTAAATAATGCTGATAGAAGGGGAGTGACTAGAGGAGTGTCAATGACAATGGGTGGAATTAGGATAAACCACTTATTGTTTGCCGATGACTGTGTGCTATTTGGGAGAGCAACAAGGGATGAATGGGATAGACTGCTGTCTATTCTAAACATTTATGAAAGAGTTTTAGGCCAGGTCCTCAATAAAGATAAAACAACCTCCTTTTTTTTAAGCTCAAACATTACAGAAGCTGAAAAGATATGCATTTTAAGCTGAGAAGTACTTGGGGTTGTCAGCGATGGTAGGAAAATCAAAGTACTTTTAGGTGTATAAGGAGAGAGTATGACAAAATATCAGTAACTAGAAGAACACGTTCCTATCTCAAGCTAGGAAAGAGATCTTCATAAAGGCAGTACTACAACAATTCCCACTTATACTATAAGTGTTTTTAAACTTCTAAGGAGGATTTGTAAGGAACTAAACCCAATGTTTTCCAAATCCTGGTGGGTAAACAAATAAAGGGAGAAGAAAATACAATGGAGAAGTTAGAAAAAGATAGGAGTACATAAAACAAAGGCGGGTTGGAATTTAGAGAGTTTGAGAGTTTCAACTAAGGGTGGATGATCCTAAAAAATCCAAGCTCAACTGCTTCACAAGTTTACAAAGATAAATACTTTAAGCAATCTCACATACTTGAGGCCAAGTTAGGAGGCATATTTGATATGTAGAAGTGTAAGGGATAGGACTACTTAAAGAGGCAATCTGGTGGAGGGTGGGGAATGGAGATAAAATCAGAATATGGGGAGACTGATGGGTTCCATCACCTACATTCTTCTGTGTGCAGTCACCTAGTAAAGATGCAAATGAGGAATTAAAGGTCTGTGACCATCAACAATCAATCTAGAGAATGGAAAGAAGACAGAGTAAAAGAACTGTTTTTGCATGAAGAAGCTGACTTAATATGCAGTACACCAATTAAAGCTGACTTAATATGCAGTATACCAATTAGAAGGTTTGGGTTAGGGGATAAATTAATTTAGAGATTTACAAAGGATGAGTCATTGTGATGGGTGCTTAACATGTGTATATGAAAAAAAGAAGGAGAGCTAAGGGAGAAACATCAAGGGAGAAAGAGCAAGATGGAAGATGGAAGTTCATTTGGGGGATGAATGTTCTTGGAGTGGTTAAAATGTTCTTGTGGAAAGCAGAAAACAATATCTTGCCTATAAGGAGAAATCTTTTCCAAAAGAAAATTGTGGATAATTCTTTCTGGCTATATGTTTAAACAACTAGGAAATAGTGATTCATGTATTGTGGAATTGTTCAGTTGCAAATGATGTGTGGGCAAAGGAGCACAGTCCAGTACAGAAATGGGCCAATGTTGAAGAAAATCTCATTGAGCTATTGGAGAATTTGATGAGCAGGTTAAGCAAGGCTGAGGTAGAGTGGATTGCCACAACCATGCGTAGGATATGGTTCAGAAGGAATGGATTTATTTTTGAGGAAGTATTCTAGAGTCCAAGTAAGGCGGTAGAATTGGCAAGGATAAGCATAGAAGAGTTCCAATTAGCAATGTAATGAAGAAACGGCCTCAAAATACAACAATGATTGGGAGACTGGTAAAGAATTGGAAGAAACCACCTAGTGAATTTGTGAAGGAAAATTAGGATGCGGCCTTAGATCTAAGAACCAAGAGGATGGGGATTGGCATCATAGTCAGAGATGAAGGTGGGGGAGGTATTAGTCGGTGTATGTGTCCAAAAGAAGTATGTTTCTCAACCTGCACTAGCAAAAAGTTATACTCTGTGGAAGGCAACAGCGGTATGAAACGATTTAGACATAAGGAATGTGATTTTAGAAAGAGATGTCTTAACAACTGTTAATGTTGTAAATAGAGACGATGAAGATTTGTCCTAGTTTGGGCACATTAAAGAAGATATCGAGTTTTATACATATAGGAGAAAAGATTGGTAGGTGATTTATGCTCTAGAAAGAGTAGAATAGCGGCACATATGATAGCAAAGTATGCTCTAAATTTACATAATGAGGATGAAATGATCTGGATAGAAGAAGGATATGATGTAATCTCAAGCAGCATCTTAAGAGAGAAACGATGTACAGTTTGACAAACTTTTATCAATAATTATGAGTTTGTTTAAAAAAAAAAAACCTACTTTTAACTTTATCTCTTCTCCCTTTACTCCTGATAATAGGTTTCTAATAGATTGAATTCTCATTCATTTTATATCTAAAAATATAAAATTATAAGAAAATATTTGAAATGTAAATCCTTCGTTTTTTTTTTAAATCTAAAAATATAAAATTATAAGAAAATATTTGAAAGGTAAATCCTTCGTTTTTTTTCAAGATTTAAAAGTCCTAACTAAATATTTATAACCAATTAATCAAGTTTTGTTGGGAGATCTTTTCAATAGGTCATATCGGTAATCTATACCATCATTAAATAGTTTAATGACTTGACTATTTAAGAAACAATTATTTATATTAGTATTAATATATTTATCAAAATTTCCTAATGAAATATCTTTTCATAGAATATAAATATTTCGTGTATTTTAATTGCATTAATTTCTTTAGCGATAAAAATTTACTTTTTCTGAAAAATAAAAATAAAAAATTAAACCCTCGCATGGTGGCGTGTAGCCATTCTCTATATACTAGATTTGGAGGCAAATCTAGCTCTCATATAGTCAATAATAATAGGGTGAATACGTCATCTAGACTTTGTAACTAAATTTTTCTAGAAAAGTTACGGAGAAAGATAGGTGAACCCTAGGCCGGCATGCACTGTAAGCTACTTTGTTGTGATTAGTCTGGACTTAGGGGGGAAATCTTATTTATTTATTTTTATTTTATTTTAAAATGGCATCATTATTAACTTATCATCAATATTTTCTTTTGTTTTGGTTGATACTATTTATAATAATGAAAGAGATGTGAACACTAGCCCCACCGCTATCTGCCTCCCTAGGGCGGCCATGCACTGTAAGCTACTTTGTGGTGATGCTTGTCTGGATTGAGGTTGTTATTTATTTATTTATTTTTATTTTATTTTAAAAATGACATTATTATTAACCGATCATCGTTACTTTATTTTATTTTATTTGATATTATTTATAAATAATTTATTATTATTTATTATTTTTTTACTATTATTTACATATAATTTAAGATTACATCAATATCCAAAATTATCAGGTGTTCATTTATTAAAAAAATATATACTTCTCATAAATGAATTTAGTTTATTAAATTAAGCACTTTATAATTTTTGTCGTCCACGTACGATAAAAACAAAACATATATACAAGTTGGTCGGTGTTTACCAAGCTGCCATAGTTGTGTTGCCGTGAAAAGCAAAGCAAAAAAATGCTTTTCTTTAAACCAAGGGAGACCACAAAGCTTACCACTATAAAATTCTTTTAGATAATAATAGATGAGATATCTTTTGGAGTAATGATAGAGATATAATTATTTTTATCACTCTATTTTAATTAATAGAGGTCAATTTTACATTAAGTCGTAAAATAGTTATAAAAATTACAATCATTTAGAATATAATTATTTAAAAAGTTATATTTGTATTATTTTCCTACCGGATGGTATTAAGAAAAATGTGCCCAGCAATTTTTATTCTTCTTCTAAATTTCCTGGTCTGATAAAGAAAGCAAGGCAAATAAAGAATTTTATATTTATTTTCTCATCCCTTTTTAATTTATTTTGGAGAGGTAAAATGTAGAATTATTAATAATTAAATGGTTGTTTACCGAGAAAAAAGTACTGAATATTAGAAATAATATTATTTATTTATTTAACATATAAATAATATTCTTGATTTGATTATTATTCAAATAAAAAGATTTAATAAATACCTATTTTTTTCCTCAAACTTGCATTGAATTAGAAAAGAGAATACAAGAGGAAGTTGGGGGACCCTGACAAAAACTCCTACACAAAAATTGCAATGCAAACAGTAGGAAATAAAATAAAAATGAGCAATGACAATAAATTGGACTCAAACCCAGAGAATCGTTGCAATAGCGGTTTTAAAATTCAATTGGTGGATTTGTCGAATGCAATGTGATCCGCATCCATGAAAGCAATACTGCAACCATTTGATCCAGAGTTATTGACGAGGGTCTTCATGTCATTTTCCCCTAGATTCTCAATTAGAGTAAGTAGTAGCATAGTCTGATAGTTTGAATCGAAAAACCTGGATCATTGTTGGTCTTTCGGAGATATGGAGATACGGAGGCAGCGTCTGTGCTACACGCTTCGATGCAGACAGAGCCTTGGGACGTTCGAAGAATCCAGAGGTGGGTCGTCTAGTTGTGCCGCATGTTTGGTGCATGTAAGAAAGCCGCAAGGCTTTGGCGGCGCGTATGGATCACGTGACGATCGTCTAGCTACTCCTGCACTGAGGTTTTGAAAATTGGCGGTTGGTGAACGCAGTGGGGGGGCGTGTTTGGCATTCCATCAGCTAGAAAGCGACATATTGGACATGTCCAATCTAGTTGAAAAGAAAAATGAAAAAACCAAAAGAAAACCGGCAACATGCCAGAGAAACAAACCAGAAAACAAGAGTTTATAGCAATATGAGGTCAAGATTTTGGAGGGTGAGAGAGGAGAGGCTTTTTAATTTTTATTTAATAAATACCTAGTTAAATTGCTAGGTATTTTTAAAAGTCTAAGCAGAAGAAAAAATATATAAATTTAATTATTTAAATTATATCTTAACACCCTTTTATACGGGTGTGGTTAACCCTCCCTCAATAAGAAGATCTAACACGTAAAATGTTTTGTTATTAAATGAGTAATGCTACGTACAATCGTAGAGTGCGTAAGTGTCGCGCAATAATTTAAAAAAAAAGTAGGGTCCATTATTAAAAAATTCATTTTTTTATATAAACTCCGTATTTATTCATATTTTTCAAAAAGATTAGGCGACATTTGCACATTTTATAGCTGTAAATATCATTTCTCCTATTAAATATCCCATGATAGAATTTTAATTGAAAAGAGAGAATAGAAGAAGGAGAATTAGAGAGAAACTTTCAAGACTATATATTTATTATTAATGAATTGAATAGAAAATATAAGTTCTATTTATAAGGAAATTATATAGAATAAGATAAGGTAATTAAATATATTAAAACTAAATCTCTTAATAATAGAAAGATTTTAATAAATATTAACATTAAAAGTTGAGATTAAAATTAAAAATTGAATAAAATATTGTTAGAATATATTTTTTTAATATTATTTTTGTTTTGAGATTTGAAAAAGTTGAATTATTTATTTTATTTTGTGTGAAAATTTAATAAAATTGTAATGATTAGATGATATGAGATGAGATTAGTTTAGAGGACTTGTGAAAACAAATGAAACCAAAATTAGGATAATAATCAAATAAAAAATTTGGTTCAATATTATCTGTAATACATAAAATATAATATTTTTATTATTTTTCCTTAAAATGTTCTGATAACAAAAGCAAGATCAAAATAAAAAATAAGAAGAGAAATATCAGAAGATTAGGTGAATGTGCACGTTTATCAAATCTTCTGACGGCCGCTGGAGTATAAAGGACTGTAACGCAGTCGCCATTCTTTGAACGGAAAAATGAAGTCAACGCCTCATACATTTCTCTCTTAAAAAAAAACAAAAACTAAAAAGATCTTATCCCTTTATCCAAATTTACGAACTTTTCATTGGGGTTGGCCCTTTTTTTTTTTTAATATATAATTAGTTAATCGTTATTGGGTTTGTGTTGAGTTGCCTCTAGTCGTTATTGGTTGAGAGAGGAAGTCGACATAAGGAAGGAAGGCATGGAACGGAGACCAAAACCAAAACAGCTAAAAAAGAAAAGACTGAAAACCAAACCACAGAGAGAGAGAGAGAGAGAGAGAGAGAGGCGTGGAGAAGGAAAGCAGAGGATACAGCTCAAGGAAAGGGGGAAAGAAAGAGAAAGAAACGTGAAGAAAAGAACCCTATACAAAAAAAAACTGTAGCTGCAAAATTGCAAAGAGAGAACCCAACGAAAGCAAGGAGACAAACAGAAGAAAAACTAAAAAACCAGACGTTGTTTCCTATTTTCTCTCACACGCAAATAGTTTATTATTCTGTCTCTATAAGAAGACGTGTCGTTTGACGTTGAATTCGCTCTCTCGCTATCTCTCTCTCTTGAGTTTTCCTCTCTCGTTTATTTTCTCTTTTTAATTCGTTTTCTCTGGCCCCCTCACCGACCTCTCTTCTTTCCGGGGAGGCGCGGAATTCCACTCGTCCAAATCACTTTCAAACTTGGGCTTTGACAGAGTTGTAGGTTGGTGAGGATGGATCTCAGCCTCAGGCCGCTGGCTTATTTGGTGCTGCTGTTTCTGGCTTCTTCTTCATCTTTCATTGCCGTTCATGTTGTTACAGCCAACGTGGTGTTCCCAGTGCAGCACAAGTTTAAAGGCCAGGAAAGGAACTTGAGTGCATTTAAAGCCCATGATACACGCCGTCACGGTAGATTGCTCTATGATGTGGATCTGAAATTGGGTGGCAATGGAAAACCTTCTGAAACTGGGTTGGTTCCTTGGCTTCTTTTGAGTTTTAATTCTGGGTTTCTTTAAAATTCTTTCTTCATGAATTTTAGGTTTCTTTACTTTCTTTTCATTTTTTTTATGTTCCTTCCATCTTAGGGATGATAGCTCTGTTTTCTTTGTTGAAAATTCATTTGCTTATAGATTTTGGGCTTTCTTTTTTCCCTTAATGATCATTAGTCATCGCAATTCTTTTTTTCATTTGGTTTAGGTTGTATTCAAATTTCATTTGAATATGTGATTTGAGATTTCTTTCTTTCTATTTTCGTTTTTGCTGATCTTGTTTGTAATTGATTTCTTGGAAATTTCTCAGTTTTTTCTTCTTGTTATTTACTTTAGATAGTTAATGATTGATATTACTACTGATTAAATTTTATGTCTAATTTCATTTTATATGTGCTTGTGTGACTTAATATGCTCAGATTCAATCTCTATCTATCTTCTATCAATTATGGCTACTGTGTTTTCTGGTTAATTTAAGATACAACTATTGGATTGTTGGAGGGCTATTTTTGTCATTGACTTTTTTATGTTCTTTGTTTTTTATTTTTATCTTTTTCAGTTATGGTCTTGAGGTGTACAGTTTTTTTGTGATGTTTACATGTACTCGCTACATTTCATCTGCTAATAATTTCTATTAGTTTTTGGTCTCTAGGATTATTGACTTTGGATTTAAAATAGCTCGTCATCTGGTATTAGTTTTATGTGACTGGATGAATTGTAATTTTAATGTTAACTTTATAATTCTGATGAAACTTGGGTACCATTTGCTCCTTTGTATATGCACCGGTTCTTTAATTGTCAGAATGCAATAGCTCTTTTAATTTTTTGGTCTTAGTATGGAACTTTTTGCCGCATCTCCATTTAAAACAACTCGTTATACTTATAAAAAAAAGTATGGAACTTTTTAAGGTTAACAATTTCTTTTTCAGTATATCTCAAACTCCTTATTTTTTCTTTTGAATAAACTCTTATGTTGCTGTTGTTTTGATGCGGTGAGAAATAGAAATTCAGCCTAGTTGAGCTTTGTAGTTACTCAAGGCTGAACTAACCTAGTCCCTGTAGAATTAGCCGTAAAAATTCAAAGAAACTTTTTCATCATTCTACATGTGCCATGGTATATGACTCGCAAAATGGACACATACACACATCACCTAGCAGAACAAGCTAAAAAAGGAGCATGTTTTCATATTTCCTTTTGCATGCTTACATGATTTACTTGGTTGCTATAGGCTGTACTTTGCTAAAATTGGGATTGGGTCTCCTCCAAAGGACTATTATGTGCAAGTGGATACAGGAAGTGACATTCTTTGGGTGAATTGTATCGGCTGCGTCAGGTGCCCTAAGAAGAGCAGTCTCGGTGTATGTTCCTCTGACTTTATATCTTGAATTGGGTCCCTCAAATTGTTTTTGGATCGCAACTACTAAGATTTTGCTCTATATTCCCTCACATGTGAACTATATATGTAGTTTCTTAAATTATGTTGACCATTTTTTGGAACCCCATTATTATTATGATGCTTGTACTACAGATAGAACTGACCCTATACAATCCAAAGAGCTCCTCTACTTCAAGTTTGGTTACTTGTGAACAAGATTTTTGCAAATCCACATACGATGGTCCACTTCCTGGTTGCAGGCCTGACTTGCTTTGCCAATATAATGTTGTTTATGGAGATGGAAGCTCAACTTCTGGGTACTTTGTGGAGGATAATGTACAACTTGATCGAGTGACTGGAGATCATGAGGTAGCACCAGAAAATGGGAGCGTAATATTCGGGTGGGTTGTGTTTCTAATAGTATGCCTTAGTGCCAAATCATGGAGAACTTCAGTTACCATATGTCATTTGTGAACTAACAGATCTGCCGCATGAATACATATATAAAAAGCTGAATCTTAGCTATTTATGGCCATGCACCTAGATATCCCACCACTGTTTGACATATCAGCCTATATTTTAAGCACAAATGACATTTATTCTTTTGTTATTCCAATAATATCTGATGTCCTATTCACTCAAACTAAAAACATAATGACTCAGTGCAATTTGGGTTCTTCGAAGTTTTAGTGTCAATTTATCCCTTCTGTCGAAAAACTGTCATTAACTCGGACAGAAAAAGCGCATAAAATGACATGTATGCTCCTGACATGCATGCTTTTTTATCAGGGGCATTTGCCTTATTTATATGGTCTTTTCATTTCTGTCCTAGTTAAAAGTCGTTTTGGCTGAAAGGAACAGACGAACACTGGAACTTTGAATTAAGGTCCTAAGTGGTATCAAGTTAAAGTTTGTGGTGTAAGTGAGAAATGGGTGGTGGTTTCTAGAGAGAATGGGCTATTTATCCTTTTTTTTAGCCTTTTCATATTCTTAGGTGATGGTTAGATTTTCCCATATTTTTCCCAATATTTTTCATGATGTATTTGAGAGATATTTAAGATATCAATATGTTTTATGCTACAGTATCAATATATTATGATGTACTGTAAGATATCAGAGATTTAAACCACGTTCTCATCCATTAGATTTTAACTTGTCCTTAGTTCAGTGCTAGATTATTTTTACGAGATTTATCACAAGTTTCAATTTAAGAATTCTGCTGTGGATTTTGATTTTTTATTTTTAATATGATTACCTCTATTAGCATCATCAACAATTGCACTGACTTTTCTAGATGTTATATAAACTTGCCTCTTATGTGATAGGTGTGGAGCTAAACAATCAGGGGAGCTTGGTTCATCTTCTGAAGCACTGGATGGCATACTTGGTTTTGGACAAGCAAACTCGTCCATGATTTCACAGCTAGCGTTGGCAGGAAAGGTGAAAAAAATGTTTGCACACTGCTTGGATAATACAGAAGGTGGTGGAATCTTTGCCATTGGGGAAGTGGTGCAGCCAAATGTGAGCACGACTGCATTGGTGCCAAATCAGTATGTGGACATTTTTTTTTCATTTGTTGCGATATTTTTTTGATTAGTGATTTGTTGTGATATCTATATAGCTACTATGATTGATTGGCTTTTAGTAGTTTACAATTATGATTTAATTACAATTTATCTTTATTTGTGTGGATGATGATACCACTAAGTATGTAGTTCAGGTTTGCCTTTCTTTTTCTCGTCCTTTTTTTTTTATCTATTTAACATTTTGGTTTCTTCTACCTTTCCTTTTGCTATTTTTTAGGACTCACTGCATTTCTTTCCTTTGTTTGCTTGGATTTAATTCTTTAATGTGAACTGAGTTTTGTGCAAATGGCTGTAAGCGGTAGAGATTACATGTCATTCATCCAGCAATTGCTAATTGCATGCTAGAGATTGTAATAAAAAGCTTTTGAAAGTACGAGTTCTTCGTTTATATTATCATCTTGAGTAAAAAACTTTGCGGTCATTGGTGACAATGCAAGCAAAATGTTGGTTGCATGCTAGAGACCTGACCTATGTTAACTTTCAATCAATGGAAAGATAAAGGAACAGTATTTGAAAAAAGTGAGAAGATTGCACTCCTAATCCGACCGAAAGTTTGAACTGAGAAACGATTTTTTCATTTATGCTGGCAGAGAATGTAGTTTGGAGAAAATTTATTAAGGGTAGAAGTCATTAGAATGAAAAGGTTCAACCCTTGGTTAATGCTTCTTCTTCTACTTTTGGAAAACCAAAAATTTTCCCATATTTCTTTTTTCAATTAAGCATGCAAGCTATATAGGATGAAACAAATAAAATTTTCCATTGGCACACCTTTATAGCAGGAAGGTTTCATAAGATATTATGAATAGACTTACATTTGAAAAATATACATGTTGCTTGAAGTTTGGCCAAATGATTGACAGTTTACAGTTAGGATCAAATTTATCTTGAGATCACAAAAGATGGAAGAATAAATATTCTAGGATTTATTTTTTTCAACAAAAATATCCTATTGGATTTGTCAATATTTTGCTGATCTTATAGAACCATATCTCTTGCTGGATTAAAAAAACTAGGGTAACATGAGTTTTCTTTTTTGTTGATATGAAATTATCTGGGATATTTCAACTATTTTCTCTACGTTTTGTTGTCTGGAATGGACAAGAAGAACATGTTCTTCTTTCTTTGATGATATCAGATATCTAGTTTACCTCTAGTCAGATTTGGGTCCAAAAGAAGTTCTAAGGTCTTACAAGATTCCTCCCCATTTGGCATCTCTGTCTCTTTATGGCTTTTTGTATTAATCAATTGGTCTGATACTTCGTAGGTAGTTTCCTATTACATATGTTTCATTCTTGCTCCCACTTCCTTCTTTTGGAGGGTGCTCAAGGAATATTTCAGAAAAAATGTTTCTGCATCTGTGCTGATATTGAAGTACTTGAGAGAACAAAAACAACCAAGGGAAAAATCTTGGACATACTCATTAGGCGTTTAGTTTGACAAATAAGGAGGCATTTATCTATCTTTAATACTGCAAGACTGGAAGGATAACCATCCCTAAAGGAAGTCCTCTTAATGGCATTTATGTCCTTCTGTGTGGCAAATATGGTAAATACGAAGCTTATTTTGAATGTTACCATATAAGCTAATGGTTATGTCTGAATAATGAGAGGTCTTAGAGTTTTAATTTCGCTGAAAGAACATTTCTTTTTATGAACAATGCTGACGCCCTTAGTAGCTGTGGAGTTTTTTTTTTTTTTTTTTTTGAGGTTTCCATGATATATCCAAAGGAGAAGTTGAACTTAGGTGGTTGTTGTTTTTCGAAAAACCAGGCAAGTAGGGATGGATGGTACCTTTGAGAATCACAAAGGGGGATTGCAAAGATAAAGAAAAGGAACCGCCAATGGGGATTTGAGTTATCTTGCGTCTACTTATATTTCAGATATAGACGGCAAGGGTTGATTTTCAGGCTGAGGTGTTTGTCATTCTTCAAGGCCTTAAGAATTGTCAACTGCGGGAAGATTGAAGATGGCTTTTTAGCAATTATTAGATTTCTAGCTTGAGCAATTCAGGGTTTGAGAGTGACTCACTTGGTGTGGGAAATATCCCAAGTCTTTTCCATGATAGGCATTGTGAATGTGGAAACACATAAAGTAAGGTTCAGAACAATGTTTCCTACTGCAAGTAATGACTTGTTATTTTTTATATAGGAGGGGCAACCCTTGTGCTTGACTCATGAGAAAAGAAAGATTATCATTGCATAGTAGTTTCTTTCCTAATTGTAGTGTACGTGCTAGGAACAAGTCCATTTTATAGCTATCTTAGCATGATTTTTGAATTTTTATGGACGTGTTGATTATTTTGTGTTTCTTTCTGAAGGTTTTCTTAATTTCTGAATATTCTTATTTAAGGCATTAGTTTTTTATATCAAGTCAGGTGTCAGCTTATGAATTTTGTAGTAATTGTTTTCTTGTCTACAATCTTAGGGCACATTACAATGTTGTATTGAAGGATATTGAGGTGGGAGGTGAGGCTCTATCACTTCCGTCAGATATATTTGAGAACGGATTTCGGAAAGGAACTATAATTGATAGCGGCACAACATTGGCTTACCTCCCAGAGGTGGTTTACGAGACCCTAGTTTCGAAGGTATGGGTTATTTCTTAACTCAAACTCATTTGAGGCCTTCCGCACACGCACACGCACACGCATATATATTCTTTTATTTTCATTTCCCTTTTCTTTTTGTATTCAGATTATGGCTCAGCAGCCTGGATTGAAATTACATACTGTTGAGGACCAGTTTACTTGTTTCCAGTACATTGGAAAGTAAGGCATCAACTGAAGCTACTCCCTTGAAATTTTTATTTTAGGAGTAACAAGTTAGCTTTATGATCTCTCCATAGCTAAGGGTTGCATTAAGTATGACTTTCTGTATTAATGGCTTAAGACTATATAGAATATTAACACTATATAGATGAGATTAATCAGAAGTGTGCTGAAAGTGACAGATTTTACATAGTACATCTCAGGTGAAAATAAAAGGACTCCGAACAACAATCTATATTAAAAATAGAAGGATGTGTGACTAACTGTGGACTATCATTGACTGCTCTTTAGTACATTAATTACCACTATGGTGGTACACTATAGTGAGGGTGCAATATTTTGGAGATATTCTGTATGTAGACTCGGGGAGTCATAATTATGGAAATCACCATCCTTTATCACATTCCTGAACAATAGTAATAAAAGAGATAATATTGCCATTGAAGAGTTCTGTAGTTTTACTAGAAGAGAGGAGGCTTAAAGACTGTTACACCTAAGATTTCTTTGATAGAAATTAGAATAATTTTACTTCCTGAAAGGAGATGATTTTTTCAGCAATCAGAACTGGATGAGTATGATTTATTAATGATGGAACGTAAAAACTTTGCCAAAGTTGTGCCATCATTGTGGGTAGTGGTAGAGGCATCTATACTGCTTGATGTGAGGTCTTGGCTCTGACGAAGTTGTACAGACAAGGATAAATTCTCCTCGGGCTTTCTTCGTGACATCTTTAAAATGTATTCCTCTTTACTTTAGTATGCCAGTCTTTTCAATGCGTCCTGCGAAGTTATTAATTTTCAGTCTTCTTAATAACATAGTAATTGTTGTAATCATTCTTTCTTTTTTCTTTAACTGTTTTTTGTTGTTGCTACTGTAGGAGATGTATAATGAGGAAAGGCCTTCAGAAATGATTTTCTAGTTAAATGATATGTTTTTCATGTGATAAGCACTGGTTTAAGAATAACGGTTCTTGTAGTTCTAAGATAGATCTTGACATTTATTGCAAACTACAAATTCAAATGTATGCATTGAGGAACATGTGTTGTTATGACAATTTCACAGATGAGTAACAATTAGTCTTGTACTCTGAGGCTTTGTGGGGCAAACCTATGATTTTCTCTTTTCCTTTACTCCTGCAGTATTGATGATGGATTTCCAACCGTCGCGTTTCATTTTGAAGGTTCCCTTTCTTTGACAGTTTACCCTCGTGAGTATTTATTCCAGATTCAGGTAAGTATAGTGAATGTTAAATTTTAATTAGAATCTTCACTTGTTAGGTCTCATTTGGCGATTTTCTGACGGAAGTTTTGCGTGAAATGCTTCAGTTCTTGTGATTTTACTCACCATATATTGAACTAATGCTGTTATTAAATGCTCAGCCAGAATTGATTGCTAAATTGACCCTTTTCATTAGATAGATAAATCTAGTAGATTTTATATATTTTTATGATCCTCAGAAGTTGTAGATATCAATAAATATAGATGACATTTTTTTTTTCATTCATTGTGTTACAGCGGAGATGGCTTGTTGCTTGAAATGTAAAAATTTCTAGGTTAAAACTATTTATATGATTCTGAAATGCATAATAACATGGTGGATGAAATATTTTATTACTCAATCCATTATTTTGTTAATTAATCTAATGATTGAGACCCATAAAATATCATCAGATTGGTGGTCATCTTTCTTGTTTGCAGAAGGAAAGCGTAATGTTAATAATACTCTAAAATGGAAGAAAAGCCCATTTATCTGTTGATCATTACTAGAATTACTATATAACTTGCCAAAAAATGAGTTGCTATGGTGTTCTTGCACTCAGTACTTGAAATTTTATAGACCTCGTTGGAATCTTCTGGGTTGTGATAATTTGGAACATTTTCATGTGTAGTCTACCTTGCAAGTGAGAGTTCATTGTCAAATAAACTGAGGGGGTTTTCCCCATTGTCAAGCACTCCTACCAGTTGTGCTATGGTTTAAATGATCAGTTCTGTTATATTTATGAAAACATTATTTTCACGCTATTGGTATAATCATTTCACAGGGTTCACTTGCATATATATAGATATATATACACACAGTTATGTATCATGTTTTCATGACATTTTGCAGAATGATGTGTGGTGTATCGGTTGGCAGAATAGTGGGACGTCTAAAGATGGAAGCCAAATGACTCTTTTGGGAGGTGCAGTATAGAATTACATTTGCATATGAATTAAACTATTGATTTTGTTACTGAACATAGAATATGGAATGTGTCGAGTCATCTTAACTAATGTTTTAGGAATTTGTAGTTCTTTCTGGCCAAGCGCTCTTCTGGTTTTCTGTCTATACCAGAAGTTGATAAAATGTGTATTATGCTACCTTGCTACTATAGATGCAGAACTTCTGTATCTGCACAAGTGATTGCATACAGAATCTCTATTGCAGAAAATAACCAAAGATCCAAAAAATTTTCAATCCCGGACAAACTTCTTTCTGCGTAATAGTCATGAGAGGATTCCCGAACAATTGAAATTCTTTGGAATTCCACTGTATTATTAACAAAACAAAGCATTCCCTCAGTTTGTAATCAGCTATAATTCTGCACAAAAGTTAATATATACTCTCTCATTCGCACCTAGATTTTATTTATTAACATATCGTATAATGATTTATGATTAATGGTTTCTTATTTAATAACATAGATGGAACTGAAAATTGACATGTGTTGAGCTGTAGCATTATATTTATATTAAATTACTTATCCAAATGTTTCACATTGCAGATTTGGTGCTTTCAAATAAGCTAGTAGTGTATGATCTTGTAAAACAGGCAATTGGATGGACTGAATACAACTGTGAGTTCTATGTATTGATTTAATTTTATATTTGCTGGTCTTGTTTATGACCTCTTACCTTATAATTTTCTGTCGAATGCCTGGATCTTAAATTAATTTTATTTTAAATATTTATTTTGACTTGATACTTCTAATCAATTCTCACCATCATGATTCCTCTCTTGCGAGAGATATGTGGGTAGAAAATATCATTTATCCTCTCTCCCCACAGAGAGTTTATGATCTGTCATAAGCATTTCTTTGTTGATTTGTGCATTAGATTAAAGATAGTTTAGTCAATTGAAATGAATTTATATGCTAGAGAGAGATATATGACCCACTCCAATTAATTGTTGATGAAAATCTCCATACCGATGTACTTGGACTCGAGAATGATAGTCGTCCACCAATTTTGACGGAATTTTCCAGCTTCCCTCTTAGTATTCTAGAGATAGAGTTACTTTTTTCATCATAGAAGTGAATTTGATCCAGTATTCAAACACATCATGCCATGCGTCTAATGTCATGCAAACTTGGTGAATATGTGGCCATTCTGATCTATGGTTTGTTTTTGCTTATTTATTATAGGTTCTTCAAGCATTAAGGTGAAGGATGAGTCTGGAGCGGTGTATTCTGTTTACGCCCACAATCTTTCTTCAGCTTCCACTGCGATTATTAGGAGAACGTTAACCTTTATGTTATTACTGATTGGTATGCTGCACAGCTTTTCCTATTAATTTGTTTCTGCATGGCAGAGTGTTCATTAATTTTGTTTTACTATAATATATTGAATAAAAATGTGTATCTTCTTTTATCCTCCACTCTTTCTTTCATTTGTAGTGTTTGGGGTGGGGATACATTCTTGTAAATGATATAATAATTGAAACAGTATAGTATTACTTTCATTCATGGGAAATTGGAAGTTTCTTTTAAATGTGAGCTCAGTGCATAAACAGGTTGCAAATCATCCTCTCCTACTCTTGGATTATGCAGGTCCACAAGATTTAGGGTACACTTGATGTATATCTTTTAAGAAAAATGTTTGGTTCAGGTAAACTCACAAAGTGATGTGGCTTGTATATTTAGCCACATCAGTCTGTGAGCCTTACTTTTGTGATATCTCGTAGTGAACCTAGCGCTCATTTTTTAATGGCTCGTGTCAGTTTTACTCACTCCATCTCTATTTTCGATTAACTTCCTAATGTAACTGCTATAGAAAAGCTAAATGAAGTAAAAGAAGAGTTTGGTAGTTTTCCTACCACACTACCAGTAATTATAATCATTGAGAAATGATTTTGCAGTCTTAGGAAGTATAAGTTCTGTGCATTTTCTTTGAAAAAAATAGATAAATTTGGGATCACATGAAAAAATTATTTTTTAAGTGGTAAACTTCACTTTTTTTAAAGGAAGTGTATATGACTTGTACTCTTTAAAACTGTATCCATTATTACTTGTGATTATTACCACAATCAGAAAAGTGAATGCACCCAGGCCTGGTATTATAATGTTATTCTCAAAGATGAACAAACAACAAAGTAGAGGACTGCCAGAAACTGTACAATTTAGTATGCATCTCCTTGAAATAACTGATGAAGCAAAGAAGAAAAAATGGAATGTCCGTTGATCATGCAAACAACCTTAATTAGTTAATTGGCATCATCTTTCAATCAACCGAGGAAGATAACTCTTTTATTTCTCATTTAATTATTTGTTGCAGCTCTACTTTAAAGAAAATTTTTTCTTTGAATGCTCGTTTATTGTCATACCAAACGCATGACTGATGTAGAGATCTGTCACTATCACATCCATTCTTATAAAAAGTATTTGGGTTTTGATAATTTAATAACTGTTAAGAGTCCTATAGTAACTTGTGTGAATTAACACCTACTTAGCAGAACCGTGTCTTCACAACCTAGAAATTTCTAAAAAGTTCAAACAATGTTCTCTAGTTGTTTTATTGTTCTCCAAAAGGGCTTGAGTTCAATGAGCAGCCCGCAATGTTTATGAACTTTCTCTCCCTAAAATAAATGTATATTTCTAACGTATCAAGTAGAGTTATAAACATTCATAAGTCCATTAAAATTATCATACATGTTAAAGATAAAAATTGCCCAATGGACCGGAATGAGAGAGAGTTATTCCCGATCCACGATGTAGCCCGAGTCTCGATAAAGCATTCTAAAGCCCACAATGGTTGTTTAGAACGTCGGTATAGTGCCCGTATGTATATCCTAAGCAGTAAATAGAGAAAGAAGACATAAAATGTAAATAAAGAAGGAGACATATTTATGTGGTTCGGCACAGAATCTATGTCCACGAGTTGTTTGGAGGGTAAATCAACTATGATAAGATTATTTTATAGTCTTTCATGGTCTCTTATATCTCATGTACAATGGGGTCGGGACCCCTTTAGCCTAGAGAAGATAAAAAGAATGGTGTCTTGCGTCTTGTGGTTGAAGAAAATCTCTTTCCCTTCATCTTTCCCATCAGATCCCCTTTTATCTTCGGGCCCTTGGATGTGATGAGGAAAGGCAGCTCTATGGCACCTCACCCTCTCCTATGCAATGTAGCCCAAGTCTCGATAAAGCATTCTAAAGCCTACAATGGTTGTTTAGAATGTCGATACAATGCCCGTATGTATATCCATAGCAATAAATAGAGAAAGAAGATATAAAATATAAATAAAGAAGGAGACATATTTATGTGGTTCGGCACAGAATCTATGTCCACGAGTTGTTTGGAGGGCAAATCAACTATGATGGAAATATTTTATAGTCTCTCATTGTATAATGGGATTGGGACCCCTTTAGCCTAGAGAAGATAAAAAGAATGGTGTCTTGCGTTGTGTGGTTGAAGAAGATCTATTTCCCTTCATCTTTCCATCAGATCCCCTTTTATCTTCGGGCCCTTGGATGTGGTGAGGAAAGGCAGCTCTATGGCACCTCACCCTCTCTTATGCGTGTCTGACTTGCTTTCCTCAATCAGCTTTTTCTTTGTCTTTTCCTCCCTCTCTTCCTTCCTACTTTTACTTAGGGATATCCTATGAACTAAGCTTGGAATGCTATAATGGGACTGATATATTTACCCCCAACAAATGCCCCCGATTTTTAAGGTCGATTTGCTCAACAAAAAGGCCTTAAGAATTTTCAAGTCAATCGCGATAGAGATAGTTTGTGGAAAATTGTAGAAAAATTAATTCTGGGAACTAGTCCTTGATTTTCTATTTGTTTATGCTAAGCAATGAAGAACTCCAAGTGCAAAGCTCGTGATTACGCCTAAAGAATAACGCGGTAGTTGTAGCAAAGCTTTGGGGTGTCGATTCTACAGAGAGACAAATTAAAAGAATAGTAGAAGAATACAAAGAAACTAAGAAAAAATATTAAATGATCAATGGAGAACAAAGTTAATTTTAAATGTAAATTAAAGTGAAGCAAAGTGATTAACAAAAGAAGTACTTAAATTTGACAAACAGTAGAGCGTCAGGAATCCCTTGCACAAATCCGGTATTTTAATTATTCTTGATTCATTGGATAACTCAATTGAAAACTCAATTCTCAAAATTTCCAATCGGAAGATATAGATTTATAAACCAAGATTAAAACAAATATAATCCTTTGAAAAATCATTCACCACTTTTAAAATACGTAAATTATTATCACTATTGAGAAAATCCTACGACGACAATATACTTTGGGAGCGATATTGCAGCAAAGAATTAAATCAATATAGATAAATAATTGATCCAAACATAATCAAAGAATTAATCCATTCAATCGAAAAAGCATGACTGAATCCATAAACAGAATAAATTCTATGATTATTCGGAGAAGAGAACATCAACGATGAATTGAGAATGATAAATCAAAAGAGTTTTAGTAATTGAAAATCAAATACATAAATCAAAAATAAATTACAAATACAATCTAATGTGCAAGTTCATCCCTAACCCTACTTGAGAATTTAGTTACCCATAAATATAATGGACAACAAAAATCTCAAGAGAAAGGTAAAGCAAACGGCGGACATGATAATTAAATTCCTCCCTTCTTTTCTCCTTCTCTTCAGCCTCCTAATGATATCCTTCTATAGGGTAGGAAAGAAACCCTAATATCTTCATGATTCCCACCTAGAAAAATCGCCTAAATTTTAGGACTTATCTTGGCAACCACGTACGCACTTCAAGAATTCGAATTTGGAAATTTATATTAGAGACAAAGTCGTAGCCCTTTAAGTTAGCTTTCCAAATCATCTGGAATCGAATCAATCCAATATGTGAGTAGAAAGTTACGTTCGAAATACTAAAATATATCCAGACAGTCTCCTATAGCATGCTGGACTCTGACTATTTCTCTTGATCCGAATTACTCTTAAACCTCATCATTATCCTTATTTGAAGAGTCCTACACTCATTGAAAGTTCTTAGGTTGTCCCAATTCTTGCCCATTTGAAAGTCCTTCGAATTTAACTGGGTTTTGTCTTACTCTTTTATTGTCCCTGAAATTAAACATAAAAATATGTTTAGGAGTATCTCAAAATAAATAGAAACTCAATTCAAGAATACACATTAATTCCTATAATTTCTATTCATATTTTAGCATTATAGTCCAATAATAGGGTATTTAGAGTGTACTTTCGTACACTCATCAGCTCATATTGGAGAGCTAGGTGCTAGCGTGAAGCTCAACTTGGAGATTTAGGCGAAGACGTGCTTAACCACACTAGGTGTGAGCATGAAGCTTGACTTGGAGATCTAGGCGGGAGATGTGCTTGACAGCACTAGGTGCAAGCGGGAGCTCTAGAATAGTTGCAAAATTTGTAGTAACGGTTTTCAAGGATGGACCCCTGGAAAGTTCATTTGTACCAATGCTTGCTTCATAGATGAACATTCAGATGGTTGCATGTAATGAAGCATAGTCTTTCGGACCTTTCCATCTCGCTAATTTAGCAAAGAGTGTGTACTTCCGTGATTGTATTTTCTATCGTTGGTGGTAGTGGATTTTTTGCCCCTTGATGTGAATTGCTATTGGTGTTTCCATTTTGGTATCAATGTTAGAGTTTGTTTGTAGTAACCTGTGCTAAGTGGTCAGAGTGTCCGTTGACTCGTTACTGAAGACAATCCTCACGAGGTGGTTGTAGAGCTCAGAGGCTTGTTTCCAAAGGTAACCTGTTGGCTGCAATTGTGGCACGAGTATCAACACTCGACATTTCATGGAGAAGACGCTAAGCAAGAGATGCGCTTGACGGCGTTAGGTGGCAAGGAGAGATGAGACACTTAGTATAGGTGTTCCCTCCTTTGTTTGCCGGTGTGAGCATAGAGCTTCAACTTTGATAACAAGACGGGAGATGTGCTCGAATACGTTGGGTGGTGAAGAGAGATAGGACACTAAGGAGAGGTGTTCCTTTCTTTGTTCGCTCATACGAGCGCGGAGCTTCAGCTTAGGTAACCAGGAGGGAGACGTGCTCGAACATGTTGGGTGGTGAGGAGAGATAGGACACTAAGGAGAGGTGTTCCCTTCTTTGTTCGCTCATACGAGCGTGGAGCTTCGGCTTAGATAACCAGGAGGGAGATGTGCTTGACCGCGCTAGGTGGCGAGAAGAGATAGGACACTTAGGAGAGGTGTTCCCTCCTTTATTCGCTTGTGTGAGAGCGAAGCTTAGGCTTAGAAAACCAGGCGGGTGATATGCTTGACTGTGTTGGGTGGTGAGGAGAGATGTGACACTTAGGAGATGCATTCCATCCTTTGTTTGTCGGTGCGAACGTGAAGCATTGACTTTGCTGAAGGAGATGCTTGACCGCTTTGAGGGGCAACCCATGTGCTCGAGTGGGGTTAGACCTAGTGGGAGACGTGCTTGACAGCGTTGAGGGAGGCTAACCTGACTACTCGAGTGTGGTTGAACCTGGAGGGAGATGTACTTGGTTGTGTTGCTTTGGTGAGAGACAGAGCATGATCGCGTTGTTGTTGTGGGAGGTGGACTCGACTGCGCTACTATGGTAGGAGTGTTAGACCCCCACGTAAAGTTGCCTCTAAAACCACGGCACATGTCCTAGCCATGTCCGGGACATGCCCCTTGATCATGTCACAAGTATGCCTTGGCCTGTGTTTTGTCACACACGGGGCACCCAACATACCCATGGACCGGCCACATGCATGCCTTGGCCCGTGTCTTGACACGTATGGGGCGTCCAACATGCAGGCCATGCGCACGCACATGCGCGTGCCACGCCTCGGACCCAACGAGGTTAGTGGCCATGCGCATGCCCTCCAGGCATGCCATCCAGCGTACGGCTCCAGCCAGTGCCATGCAGAGCAGGCCAGTGGTATGCCCACCAGGCATACCATCCAGCGCATGGCTCCAGCCCATGCCTTGCAGCAGGCTCACATGGCTAGCCACCATCAACAAGCCGAACATGGCACCATGCTATGCCCACTAGCCGGCCCATGCATGGCACCTAGCCATGCCGAGCCACTTAGCCATGGACCAGATCGAGGACCACCATGCAACATCCTAGCCAAACCATTGGCTCATGCATGCCACGACCATGTGGTCCATGCTACTATCTTTATTTATGTTATTTATTTTATTAATTTTATTTCTTTTATTGCAAAGGGACCTTTCGGAAGTTTCCAAGTTGTAATCTTTATAAATAGGACCCTTAGTCATTTCTTTCACATCTTTTGCCAAATTGACTAGAGTGAGGACATTGTTGAGAGATCATTTTTGGTGCTAGAAACTTGGGCTCTTTTGGGTGCAATTCATTGAATTCCAAAGAGAGGATTACTTTATGCAATTCATTGAATTGGAGTAATCCATTTATCTTATTTTTTAACTTGGTGCAATTCATTGAATCCAAGTTGATCATCTTTGTTCTTATTCATTTTATCAATACATGAGGTTTATTCAACACTTGTGCAATTCGTGAATCATTTGTTGAAATATTATCTTTTGTTCTTGATTGTTCTTCATTGTGTTCTTGGTGTTCATTATTATTTTTGTCTTCCAATCCATCCATTCATCATTTTCGGCCAACCCTAGTGTTTGTCAACTTTTCATAAATTGTTGACTCAACACTTGTTGCCCTAGCCGAACCATACTTTCCTTATTGGCCTCCAAGTGAATTTTAGCCAACTCCTTCCTTATTTGGATTGACTTGGTCGACCAACCTACTTGCCATATTAGGGTTTCCATACTTGGAAACCCTAGTTGACCCATTCATCTTTCTTGACCGGCCACAACCCTATCGACAATCAAATTCCTAGTTTTTAGGAAACCTTCCTAAAAACTCTCCATCACCTATTCGGCCAAGCTAGTGCCGCCCACCTCCAAAACCCTAATCCATCTTCTATCTCAAACCCTAGACATATCATCCAAACCCTAACCCTAATCACCAAAGTGGCGCCATCCATGCAAGCCACTATTGCCGTGCACCCCATGCAACCCTAGCCACCCAAACACTTTCATTTTTTCCAACATCCCATACATTCATCCTAGCCTAAACACTAACTTCACCTTGTCCAAATTGCCATCTTTGCCACTATTGTTCGAGAATCAAGCAAGAGAGGAATGAAGATTCAGTCATCACAAGGTCACCCTTGGCGTGGAGATCCTAGTGTTTAGGGACTTGATCAAGGTCCCTAACAAGGAGGCCGAGCTTGACCTCACTACGGTGGCA
>QEOT01007469.1:20133-99141 GCA_003123785.1 Pterocarya stenoptera | reverse complement strand
AGAGAGAGAGAGAGAGAGAGAGAAGGGTGTAGACCTCGTCGCTCACTTTGGGAAATAACAGATTAGATAAGCCAGTAAAGGGTGTTTTTATCTCCATTTTTTTCGATTTATCCTTATCTCATTTGTCCTGATTTCTAATTGAAAATAGAAATTAATATTCATTCTTTTGTTTTTTTAAAACCAATAATATTATTCTTTTAAGTAATAACTATTATCTTTTGATTAGAAAAAAAAACTATTATCTTTTCATATTTAATAAATAATATATGATTATTTAAAAAATAGTAATTTTTTTTTTAAAAAAACTTATAATTGGAGACTAGGATAAAGAAATTATTATTACTTTTCTAAAAAAGACATTAAATGTCGGCTGGAAATAGCAGATTTTTATGAGAAAGCCTGAGGAATCCGTAACATAATTAAAATTTTATAAATAATATTATATATATATTAAGTCGCAATTCTATTTTATTAATATGTTTTTTAAAATTTAAATTTCAATAACTAGCACATCAGTATAATTATGTAAGTAAAATTATAATTATAAATAACATTTTCCTTCACTTATTTAACAAGTTTTCTTATCCATACTTGTAGGGAGAGAATTGTGAAAGGATATTATTTAATTTTAATTTCAATTACAATTTATTGTCTCAAGACCCATCATAATATCCCAAATAAACAATTAATAAGTCAAAATTGAAATAAAAATTGGAATTGGGAGTATAAGATCCGATCTAGAAAAAAGGCCCATCACGTGTATCACTGTATAGGAAAACATCAAAATTTTGATAAAAATAATTATCTCAAATAAGCAAAATCGATGGAAATTAATAGATAAATTAACTAATTATTGAGAGAATATAAGGATCCAAGGTGGTATATATATATATATTTTTTTAAAAGATTCTATTCATTATCTTTTTAATTAGTATTTTCTTGTGTGAGACTAATAATTGAAACCAACAGGACACAAGGCAATGATAAATAATAGAATGATAAATGTATTTCATGTTATAAAAACATCATATTTTCATACAATTATTTTACAGCTATTATTAATCAATGTCATTTTTGGTATCACATTATATAGGATAAGATAAAGAGTTAGGCAGGTTTGGAGGTGAGACAAAATATAAAATTCTCAACTCATCATTACATATTTTTTAAATTTTTAATACAAAATATAATAAACAATTCAACTTTTTCCAATCCTAATTTAATATTTTTAAATTTTAAAACAATAATAATATTAAAAAAATAAATATTTTAAACTTTCATCTAAAACTAAAAATTATCATCTCAACTCTCAAACCTGTCCTGATATGAAAGGTCCAGCAGTTTTTTATAGCATGAGAATTTTCAAAATCAAGCAATTACAATTTTATTTTACAAATTCAGGTTTAAATTTTTTTTCATACTAGAATGAATTAAAAATAATTATTCTTGATTTTATGTAATATAAATTAATGAGAGAGAGAGAGCTGGAAACTTTACTTCTTTGTGTGCCAGCGAATCATTTGGCTGTCAATAATTACATATATATTTTCTTAAATTATTGTTTCCGTGCTTTGTGTGTTCTCGTACGTATTTGAAAGATGATAGACATTTCTCCATGAATAATCTAAGGCGGGTAGCAAACTTAGAGCACTCTCAATAGCTTATTCATCTTATCTTTTAAAATACATCATTAAAATTTACTTTTTCTATTTTACATATTAACTTTTACAATATACCATACATCAGTTTATCTATTTTTTCTTCATATCATTTAAATATTATAGTTTTTAATCTTTTTTATTCATTTTAAATATTTTATCTAACTATCAATAATATCCTCATATATTTTGATATTTACAATATATCTCCATATATAATGTCATATAAATATGTCCTATTATAAATTAATCCAAAATTATAAACTAAATCAAAATATAAATTAATTCAAAAAATAAAAAGAAGAGATTATATAATAAAAATATTCTTATTTTGTTACTCTAGATTGAACTTTATCTGACAATAAAGTTGGAATTTTTTGATGTCTACTTCCAAAAATAAAAAATAAAACGAGTACTTTGGTTTGCTCTCTGACGCTAAATAAAGAGAGAGTGGGAACGAGTGAGCGGCGAACGTGAATAAAAAGCATTGAAGAGGAGCGAGAAATTATTTAAAAATATTTACATGGATGAACATAAATCTCTACATCTAGCCGTGTCCTGTAGCAAAATGTAAAAATATTTTTAAAATAGAAGATCTGATGGAGGGTGTTTTGAGAGCATTCCTTTATACTTTTAAAGAAAAATGTATTATACAATATCTATTGGGAGTGCTCTTAGGCTCCCGTGTGAAAATAGCCTCAAGCAAATAAAATAAATAAATTCTATATATCATGCCCGTGATGTCATTTTTATTTTATAAAAAAATTATATTTACAAATCGGTATATATAACACACTTAACAAATTATTTACATAATATAATTTGATTTAGAAGAAAATTTTAAAAATTTGAATATTATAAATCAGATCTTATCTTATAATATATAAGTGATGTGGATGATGTATTCTACGTATTGTTTTGTATATGGAACAACTCATTCTATTATAATGAGATGAAATTATTCATCAATTTTTAAATCTTTTTAAGAAAAATAAAAATATTCTAAAATGATGGAATGTGCCATATTTATAATATCGGATGAAAGAAATAAAAGACCTACATTTGACGTCTCAAAGTTCTCAACCAAAAATAAATGAATAAATTAAATTCTTTATTTGACTAGTCAAGAAACAATACAACCGATATTTAAAAAAAAAAAAATCTAACCAAAATGTTGAAAAATTAGATAAATTAGTATAAAAGGCCTCGCATTAATACTTGCTAGCTTTAGACCTCAAACATGTCTTCACTTTGTGAGTAGGGGTGGCAATATGTGACACGATCCATAAATTCAATATAAATACAACATGAAATTAAAGAATTTAGATTCCTTTCTTAATTATTAAGCAATAAATAAATATCCAAGAGTGCGGTAATTTTGAGAGGGCAAATTTATGGAGCCTAATATCAATTTATATATATATATATATATTATGTCTTTAACATCATCAATTTTTCCTTGGAGACCTCGTCATACTTTGAATACTGACCGTTTTCATTTTCGACCACTATTAGGTTAGGTTTGGTAACTAAGTTCAAACACAAAAATTTCATATTATCTCATTTCATCTCATCATTACAACTTTTTCAAATTTTCATATAAAATATAATAAACAATTCAACTTTTTCAAATATAATATTTTAAACTTTCATTTAAAATAAAAAACTCTCATCTCACTCCCCAAACCTAACCTTAATCAGTATTCGAACTCAAGCTCAAGCGAGTCAACTCAAGCTCAAGCAAATCATAGAATTGAGTAGATATAGCTTCACTTTATAACTCATTCAAGTAGACTTTCTCGACAAGTTCATGGTAGTCATGAAAGATCTATTTTTACTATAGCCTTTCACATTTTTTTTAACATAAGAGAATAGGATGAAATGGCTTGCCTTCATCAACAACATATTTATATATAGAAATAAACATGAGACATAATTCAAAACTCCTAAATCTCCACAAATCAAGGCCTTCGTTGTTGACTTGGTTCATTAATTAACTCATATATATTTCCCACCTCATATGCATAATTAACTTCATATCTTGATAATAATTAAGAATAATAAAGATGCATTTTTATGATTCGATGGTTAATAGGTAGTCAAATGACTCAGAGTCATCTCTTGTAAAAAGCCCTAGGCAAACTCTCTCTCTTTTAAAAAGTCTTCAGATTTGACTTTCGCCGGAGGAGGAAGAGGCCCCTCCTCCTCTCTCTCTCCTTCCATCTTTTCTCTATCTATCCACTTTGTCTATCAAGATAGTTTTCTTAGTTTTTTTTTTTTTAATTTTCTTCAAGACTGAAAAAGACATATCTACAGTTTTCTAGCACATGTTGAGAGACATGTGCAATACAAGAAGACTCACAGGGATTAAATCTTTTGGAGGATAGTGGCGGTTTTGCAAAATCACTATGTGTGGTCTTTACGCACCGCTCACAACCACATGCGATCTTTATATGCTACCCCTTTCGACAGCTTTTCTCATCACACGCGCCGAATAATCGGAATCGCCACCGTCAGATCTTTTAAATCTGACTTTTGTGGTTGAAAAGAGGCAACCGAGGTGTTTTCACACGCTATCACAGATTTCGAAATCTACCGAAGTTGGTCCTAATTGTAATTTGCATTTTTTCATATTTATCTTACTATTTTCCTTATTATTTAGAAAAAAAAAAAGAGTTCGTATCTTGGACGTTTGTCTTAGAGGTTGAGTTATCTCTTTTTATGAAGAATGATGTTGAGTCTCTATTTAGGTAGAGTATTGTCTCTTGGATGTTTATCTGTAGAAAATATCAGCAGTAGTAAAGACCAGACCAGTCACAAAAGGAAATAGTGTATTGGTGGAGTTTTCCAAATGCATTAAGTGGTTTATGAGGTAATGATTGATATATGGATATCCCTGCATGTATCCAGTCATAGATATAAGTTTTTCTGATGATCAATGAATGATTAGAATTTCCCTTAAAAGAAAAAAACTTCATATTTTGCTCCGCATGCTATATTTTCTTTCATGCCCATGACAACATCTGCCTCTAGAAAAATCATATGGATATGGGTTTGCATTCTGCTTATCTTTTGATCCGATATTTTTAAAAAGTCATGCAATATATTGTTTTTAAGCAAAAAATAAAAAATAAAAAAAAAAATCGTAAGGTGTAGTGGGTTTAATCCTCCCTTTAAAACTTCTCCTTGTACTATTTTATTTTTATTCTCTCTTTTCTACCGGTAACTCTTTCTCCATTTTTTTTAAGTTCCATAAAACATTTTCCCTTAATTTTAATTATTGTTTATACTATTCATATGAAAAAACATACATTATGTGAAAAATACAGTACTAATCAGGCCAGCCAACCATCATTGATCTCACAAAAATATTTATTTATTATAATTAACAATTCATGCAATTTTTCTTGAAAAAGCAATATAATACATAGTCAAAGACTTGTATATATACAAAGGATATGACCAGCACAACAAATAATTATATATATAAAACCACCAACACAGATTTTCAATATCTATGATTCCACGTTCACTTTGTATCTTAGCGTGCATTAGTCTATATGATGTATGCATGCATTATTAAAAGGCTTTTAGTTGGAAGAATTCTCGCATGTTTTTTTTATTTCTTGATCAATCAATCTTTAGGATCTTCGCACTTGGCTGATGAACAGAGAAACAAAACTACATTTACAGATGGGTGGCGCTACAGCATTCCCGAAAATTCTCCGGACAAGTGTATTTTTTAAATCATCTTAAACATTTTAAAAAAATTCACAACTTTACTAAAAAATACTTCTTTAATCATTAAGTAGAAAACAAGTGTCGGGATCCATTATCGAGACACTTAGCATTTTCCTTTACGAATATATTACTCTCTATTGTGAAATCATCACTGATCCTAAAAATTTAAATTAATAAAAAAAAAATTTAATTATTTGTATTATATTCTTAATATAAGATAGAGTCAATGTTCGAATTAATGATATATGCTACAATACTATGTAAAATTAACATTTATCCTAAAAATTTATATTAACAAGAAGATATATGTTTAATTATTTATATTATATTATTAATATGCACAACATCCATGCATACATAACAGAAAAAGAATATCATTTTAAACTAAAGAAAAAGGATAATTTTTGATAGAGCTTACCAGAAAAATATTTTCTATACATGATTGAGATAGAAAACGATGTCTCGTTTTTATTAGAATCGCCTGCAACATGTGATAATGTTCATTTGCTTCGTTTTGATTTGATGAACCATAGTTTACTCCGTCTTTCTTTTTATATTTATTTTCATTTTGTCTGGCAGTCAGTTTAAACTTAACTCGTTTTGAAACGATTGAACTGAGATTAATTTAATTCAGTTTAATTTTAAATTGAGTTTAACATCTAAACACATAATTCTAAAATTATTAAATTCATATCAATTCAAAATCTCTTTATATACGAGATTTATAATTTTTTTTGAACTCAACACCTATTTCTACAATTTTTTTTAATTTTTCATAAATACATTTAAATTAATCTTAATATCTAAACACATCTAAATTTATTTTAAATTGATTCTATAAAACTCACTATATTATCTCAATTCCCTACTAATTATATAAATTAAATCAACTCATTTCAACTCCTAACGATCCAAACGGGCCTTAAAGGCTAAAGCGACCGACCTGGATATTAAACACGTGAAACATGCTGTGTTTTATTTATTTATTTTTGTTCTTTTTTATTTCTGTCCTTTTGACCTTCGGTTCATGATTATTTTAGGTGGTACCAGAAAAGAAAAACACACGTCACATCAATTTTTTTGGATTTCTTTTTAGAGAGTAAATGATATTTTCTTTTGTCTGTAACACTTTTTTATTTAAAAATACAATACTTTCTCAATTCTTATAGAAAGATATTTATTTAATGCAGTACTCCAATTCTTATACAAAGCATAAATATAATTTCTTTAAATCAAACATTATCTTCAAAACGAAAAATCAAATTCCTTGCACCAGTTATTTATGTATTTAGCAGAGACCAAGATCAGTATATATATAAAATAACTTGTTTTTGGTGGGTGTGGGACATGACAGGAAAAAGTATTCTAAAACCAATCGTCCTCGAAACCTAATTTCAGGTTATTAATGTAGTATCTTTTTATTTTACGGGATTTATAACCTTTTGGATGTGTGAGAGAGAAACTAAAAAACTCCATGCGGCCCAATCACCGGACTTAGCCCACCTGCCTAGCCTGAACTAGGGGACAAGAAGGGTTATGGGGTGTCAGGGTCAGGGCGCCATGGGGGTTGGGGGTTATGGGGGATCAAGGCGCATGGAGTTGTCAGGGAGGGAACAGACGTGCAAAGGCGTGACCTTACTTGTAAGGGTCACATGTGGGAAAAGGCAATCAAGATTAATAGAGGCTCTCTATTCTCCGTCTGCAGATCTTCTTCTCCTTCTTCTTTAGTGCTTCTTCTTCTTCTTTGACGGCTCCTTCAAACAAGAGAGATCTAACGAAGGCATCTTCTCTAGTAAATTTATATTCAACATCACCATTGTACAGTGAGAGATGAGAGGCCACAAGAGACTATAAACAAGAATATTATAGTAGATTTCTCTTCCCCAAATGACCTTAAAAGTAAGCATTATGCCAAACTACGTAAATCCATATGCTCATCTCTTTTATTTGTCTTAGGGCCGGCTCAAGGGCAAGGCAATTAAGGCTATCGCCTAAGGCCCCCAACCTTGAGTAGGCCCCCAAAAGAAAAATATTATGATACTAAAATAAACCATAGAAAAAATATTGGTTACCATAAAAGATGGAATTTTTTTTACCTAAAATAAAATCAATCTTAAATGGTTAAATTTGGTAAAAAAAATAGAAAAAAAATAGTAAATATAGAAGTTTTGATATCGACGACCTTATTTGTTTTCATAATGAAGTTATTAAAAGAAATACATATATGGATAAGGGATAATATTCTATTTACAGAAAAATTAGATTCTATTTCAAATTGTTATAGAACTAATATATATTATTATTCAGAATAATATTAATATTTATTTTGCATTTTAGAAAATTTTATTATTTAATATTTAAATTTTATTATCATTTTTAAATTAAATCGTCGTGGTCGCCTTAGGCCACAAAATATATTGAGCCGCCCCTGATTTGTCTACACTTATGTTTTCCATTCATCGCCATGGATGTATGTATCACCACCGTACAGTTACACCAGAACACTTTCAAGGGCTCCAAACAACACCGAATGAGGCCCAAGTCGCCCTAGTGTGCCGGGAATGACTCTTTCTCCCATTTCAGACCTATTGAGAAATTTTTACCGCATCAATAGTGGCGCCGTCTACGGAATCTGATTTTCTTTTTTCGTTGGAGGTGGAATAGGGAAGATTTCTTGGCGCACTGGATAAATCATCGGACGAATAGATAACGCCCTCCCAGATGAGTATTCCCAATTTTCTTAATTTTTACATTTATGAAAAATGGGCAAACAGTGAAATAGCATACTGGCTGAGTTGCCCATCTTCCAACTTTGGGAGTTTGATTTATGCACAACACCCAAGACACTGTACTTAGTGTGTGGGCACCCAGAGATGGGAACAGTACATTGTGGCATTGTGCACTTAAGTGCACAGTGCCAAGCACGTCTACTGTGCATGCATGCATAGTAGTCCAACACGTCCGCCTATGCATGGCACGCACAAAGCCATGCATGGGACTACTACGCCAGGGTGCCACGGCCCCGCTGTAGCACGACCCAGGTGTGGCGCTAGGGGCCACCACCATGATCGTCGACATTGTCTGTCCCCTCTAGGCTGGTCTTCAACCGCTCGCTCCCCCACAGCATGGTCCTGCACTGACCGTATCCCCCCGTGTGCTGGGCCAAAGCACGACCCAACCATGTCGCGGACTGAGGGGTGCTGGCGGAGACCCCCATGGTCCGCTGAGGTCCTCTAGCCTCACCGGTGGTGTCCCCGACACCCTCTGTTGGCACGTGGTGACCAATGGCCGTGCACCTGGGTGCACGTCGCCCTGCACACAACGAATAGCTCACGGTCTCCAGTCGCGAGCAAGGTTGCCTAATCAATGGTCACTATGTGAACCGCCGGCTCTCTTTGCCCAGCTGTTACCGCCCTCGTCCATGGGGGTGGTTGACTACCCACTCGGTGTGCACCTCGTCGTGTACACGGGAGTGTTGCGGTGGTATTGTGCCAACATGGAGGGCCTCTGCTCGGGAACGCGGCTCAGGGCTCGCAACCCCTCAGCTCGACAACACACCCGCTCGAGATTCCCCACCGCGACCTACCCCGCTTGAAGTCACACTGCTCGGGAGACATAACCTGGACTTGCCCCGCTTGGGAGCCACCACCTCGGCACAACCCACCACGTTGAATGGACTGTCCCCTCAGCTCGGGAGCCACCAACTCTGTATAGCCTGCCCCGTGGCATGGACAACGGAGGTTATCTGCTCGAAAACGCAGCCCAGGACTTGGGAGCACCACACGACATCTCCTTCGCCCGGACCCAACCCCTAAGCTCAGCAGCACATCCGTCCGGGAGTCCCCACCGCAACCTGCCCTGCTCGAAGTCAAGTTGCTCGGGAGTCACAGCCCAAACTTGCCCGACTCCTCAGCCACCCAGTCCGGACCAGACCACTCACCGCACGGAAGCTAACATGCTCAGCCCATGACCACCTCCTATACTTGGAAGACACAGCTCGGGAAACAACTGCATGCATAGCTTGGGAAACATTAAGCTCAGGAAACCAACACCATGCACGACGTGGGAATCACCACTTGTGCATAGAAGGTAAGCTAAAAAACAACTTCAGCTGGGCAGCCCATTTACACGGGAGCAACTCGGCTCGGGAAGCACCTGCAGCTTATCTGCACGGGAAGGCCTCTCCCACTTGGGAGTCATCTATATGAGACCACACCCGCACAACAGCCTATTGGCTCGGAATAGTACCAACTTGGTACCTCACTTGCTCGACTCATGGGGGACCAGGGCGCATGGGGCTATTAGGGATGGGACAGACGTGCAAAGGTGTGGCCTTACCTACAGGGGGCGCACGCGGGAAAAGGTAATCAAGATAAATAGAGGCTCTCTCTTCTCCGTTTATAGTATCTTCGTCTTCTTCTTCTTTAGTGCTTCTTCTTCCTCTTCGACAGCTCCTTCAAATATGGGAGCTCCAACGAAGGCCTCTTCTCCAATAAATTTATATTCAGCATCACTATTGTACAGTGAGAGATGAGAGACTGTAAACAAGAATATTATAGTAGATTTCTCCTCCCCAAACGCTCGTAGACGTAAGCATTATGCCGAACTACGTAAATCCATGTGTTCATCTCTTTTATTTCTCTGCGTTTATGTTTTCCATTTACTACCATAGACGTACGCATCACCACCGTACAGCCGCATCGGAATACTTCTGGGAGCTTCAAACAACACCGAAAGAGGTCCAAGTCGCCCCAGCGGGCCAATAATGACTTTTTCTCCCCTTCCGACCTATTGAGCAATTTTTACTGCATCAACAAGATATAACCTGAAAATTCTGTGGTAAAAACATGGCTTGTCTAATCTTGAAAATGATTGTTTTCTAATTATAAAATTTCTATTTTATTGATAGATGTTATGATTCTTAAGGTTAAAAACTTAACTTAACTAATATTTAGTAGGCTTGGAGCACTAGTAGTGGAAAAATTTTGGCCAAAAGTTTACTTAGAAATTCATTTTTACAAATTTAACTTGCCACTTTTCAACAACATCAAATAAGAAGCTCAACTAGGGGTGTAAGTTTGGACCAACAAACCATAAAACTAGTCCGAACTACTGGTTGGGCTGGTTTTCTGTTTCGGAACCGATTCTTTACTTGCACAAACTGGCCAGACCATGTCCGATTTCAATTTTGTGGTTTTCGGGACTGGACAGAACCTGACCGGACCGGTTGAAGAAAAAATAAATAAATATAAATATTATATATAAGTTTTATTCAAAAATAATATTATACAAAATATTTTTTTATATATAAGTTTTATATATAATATATAAAAAGAAAGAAAATCACTCAAATAGTATTACTAAATTTTGATAAGTAAGTAGGACATTAGTAGTTATACTAATATAGACTATAGTTTATACTTATACTAATATAGTTATACTAAATCACTATAACTAATACTAACATATAATTAAAACTAATAGTCTAATATAGACTATAGTTATAGTTATACTAATATAGTAATACTAAATCACTATAACAAATATTGACATATAACTAATACTAATATAGTACTTGGTTTTAGTAAAGCAAATTTTTTTTAGTAAAGTAGATTTTTTAATAAAAGTATACAATAGATTTTTTTAAAGCTATTATTATTATTATTTTTATAAACAAACTTTTAATGACAAACTGTCAAACTTACACTAAAAAACTGAAAAATCGGACCGAACTGGAAACCAGTAAAATCGAAAGTACCGGTTTATGAGGCTAACTGGTGCATAATCGGTTTTGAAAAATGCAAAACTGGTACATACCGGTTCGGTCCTAAATTTTGTCCAAAACTAGATTGGACCGGATCCTTTACACCCCTAAGCTCAACAAATCTTTCACTATTATATTAAAATATTGATTTTGAACTGTTCATTTATTTTAATTCTAGTTTTAATTTGAATATTTATTGGTTATTAAAAAACTACACATTAATATTCATTATTCTAATTCATATTATTACACTTTTTATTTCACTTTTTAGTCGAAAGTTTGGATATTGACGTATTGGTGGGAAGGGTGGGGCCAAAGGTTGACATGTATTATTTCACTTTTTATTTCACTGTGGCCAAATGAGGCGAGAAGCAGGCAGTGGTTTTTTATTTCACTTTTTTTTCATGCGCGGGAGAGAAGCAACAGTAGGAAGATAATTTTTTAGTCCAAAAATAATATTTGGCTAGCCCATTGGACTCAACAAATTTAACCAGTGATATAATCTATGGCTAAAATCACTGTTCATTTGTTGAGTCCATTATTGCACTTTATTTTGCACTTTAACTATTCCTTGGCCAAAATTTAACTTTATTGAGCCCACTATTAATGCTCTTAAAAGCTTAAAGACCAAGTTATTGATAAAAAAATTCTAGAACTGCTAGTTACTAATTTAATTAAGTATTTAACATTAATGATCATAACAACAGACTTAATGTAGTTTATCTATATTGTTAAACTTTTAACCTTCAAGATCATATAATAGACTTGGTGTAATCTACCTATAATCAACATGATGGTACACTAATTATTGCACCATTTGAGAAAATGTCTCACAGGATGCTAACACGATTATAGAGGGATAAAATGGTCCCGAATTAACAAACCATAATATGATAACAAATCTGTGTACTTCATCACAGTAAAGATGGATAAATAAGTTCAAAATGCGATTTCCTGCATGTGAGTTAGAATAATGGAATTGGGTTGAAGTTTGTGAGACGTGGATGATGGGTCGTCATGTGGGAGATTTATGCAGAATAGGAATTTTTTTTTTTGGGAGAGAGAGAGAGGGGGGGGGGGGGGGGGGGGGGANTAGCAAAGACCATATGGTGGACATGAGGTTGAATATGGTTGATCAGAAATAGGAGTCGAGATATACACTGAAATTGTAGGCAATGTGGCGACAAGACTAAGAGAAGCTAGGGCCAAATGGTGATTTGGATAGCAATGTTAATAGAAATTTTATAGCCCTTATCGCTAAGGTTTCTAACCCCTAAGTGGCCAATGAATTTAGACCCATCAGCCTTTGTAATGTCCTTTATAAACTGATTTCTAAAATCCTTACCAATAGACTAAAAAACTTGCTCCCTGACATAATCTCTTATAATCAAAGTGCATTCATTTATTACTAATAATGTAATGGTGGCCTATGAAACACTACATACCATGAAAACAAAAGTGGAGGATGGGAAGTATGACCCTTAAGCTAGATATGTCTAAGGCCTATGACAGGTGTTGTGCTAAAAATATCTTCAAGTGTACATAATCGTAACAAGTAGTAAAGTATTTTAAAGAAAACAGACGTTGAACCCACATGAAATAATTATGCTATTGAGTATTGAAATTTACTAAATTAATTACTATTTGAAAAACCGAAATTTGAAGAATAGAATATCTAAATTAAACTGAAGAAAAGAACATTAAAATTTAGATTTTTAAAGATAATAAGAGTAGATTTAGAGCATTTGATTTCACCTAGCAAATTTCACACAATTTATTCTTTCTTGTTATATAGAATTTCAATTTTTCCAACTTGATCATAAAAATTCCTTACTTATTCAATATTTTCTCTCGAACAATACTAAAAATATCTCCAATTAATAACTCCACATCTCTAAGTGAATTTAGCTAATTGGAAACTCTTTAAGTTCTTGGATTTTTCTTAAAAATCACACTAATCGTGGTAAAGTATCTCTACTTTCGCTAAACTAACGGTGCTTAATCCTAGAGCTCTAATCACAAATCATCTCTCAGTCTCATTGCGATTCAATAGATCAAACAATAATTAGCTAGAAAATTACAAGCATTAAGAATAAGGAATAAACACTCAATCAAGGAAATATTGAAAATAAAATAACTTAGAATATAAATTATGTGTTCAATGTTAGATTACATCAAAACTCTAGAAAATTAAATTAGTTCATAATGAGATTGAAAAGAATAAGAATAAAACTAGTGTTCTTTGTTGGAGTCGGTTGATGAAGCATGCGGCTCTTGCCTTTGCTCCCCAGATCTGCCTTCTTGAAAGAAACTTAAATAATAAACTCTAGTATATTAAAATCTAAAACTCAGATTCTCCCCTTTATTCATCCCACAAGACAGGATTAAATAGATGCCAAACTCAAGTCCAGAAATAAGATAAATGCGGCTACAATCTAGCCTAAAGATCTAAAAAATAGTTTCTAAAAATAAATGTTAACAAAAAAAAGAAATTATCTAAAGAATAACGAAATTATCTAAAATGGAAGATTCAGTAATAAGCAGCTTGATTTATGAAGCTCGGGAGGATTTGGTGGTTAGTAGATTGATTGCGGAACTTGCAAGGATCCCACTGGGTAGATGCTGTGTGTGCTAATATAACTAGTTTCCTTGCCGAATGACCAAGATGTAAGGTTCCGGACCGAGATGAAAGACTCCTCTCACCAACCTGCATAGCGGTAAAGTTACTCGCATTTACTAGTTGTTACCCACAATATCGTTTAGGTTGGTCTTTTAAGTTGATCATTTAGACTGGTTACCCAATCTAACAGCCCGGAGCCTTGTCGCCAAGTCTTCTTGCCTAAATTTCTTCGGCACTCTTCAGATCTCATCTATATGGATCCGTAGTCTCTTCTTTTGTATCAAAATGCTCTCCTTTCGCACTAAATCTTCTCATTCCTTAGAAAATAAAGAAAAATATATAGAAGTAAAATCAAATCAATAGAATTGAAGGAAAGCTGACGCTTTTCATAAATAAAAGAGTAATACAAATTTCATAAAAATCACACTTATCAATAGGATAGAGTGAGATTGTTGTGAGGCTGTAATGAGAAGGATGGGGTTTGGCCATGGATGGATTTCCTTGACTATGAAATGTGTATCATCTGTAACCTACTTAGCTCTTGTTAATGGTGAAGCTGGGAAGTTGATTAGGCCTAAGAGGGGGTTAAGGAAAAGGGATCCCATCTCTCCCTACGTTTTTATCCTTTATGTAGCAGGCCTTTCCTTGATAAATAATGTTGTTGATTTAATAGGGTTAATTAAAGGTGTTGTTGTGGTAAGAGGGGGTTTCAGGATAAGTCATCTTTTATTTTCTAATGACTGTTTGATCTTTGGGAGATCTAAATTGTCTGAATGGTAGCATATTCAAGGCCTGTTGAAGATGTATGAAGAGGCCTTGGGTCAATGCATGAATCTCCAGAAGACCACCATGTTTTTCAGCTTAAATACCAACATGATGACTAGAATGTTGATAAAGAATGTGGCTGGGGTGTCGTGTGTGGGAGTTACAAGAAGTATCTTGGTTTGCCAGCCATGGTGGGCAGGTCAAGATACATTACTTTCTACCATGTGACTTGTTTCCTTCTTTTTTTTTTGTGTGCTACCATGCAGTTCCTTACTTTGGTTGTTTCACTTTCTTTTGTAGGGTGTTAATAATCTGGCGGCGTGGATCGTGGCAGATTGTGCCTGCTTAGAGGAGGAGGTCAAAGAGTGGCGGAAGTTGTGTGATGTCGCTCTTTGCTCCGCCAATAAGTGGTAGGCTAACAAGGCTGAGCTGGACGCCCTATTGGAGTGGAAGAAGGAGAAAGAAATTCTGCTGGAGTAGTCAGAGGGTTATTCCCACTCACTTCAAGGTGAATTGGAGATTTGTGAGGGAGAAGTTCTGCAGCTTCATGAATTTGCACGCCTTGCCCAAGACGCGAAAGTTAGGGATGAATTTGCCTTGCAGCTCCTTCAGTCTGAAAGGGATTCGGCGAGGTCCTAACTTTCGGAGGCTCAGAGGGGCTTTAATGCTGAGTTGGCTTGCCTTAATTCTGAGCTTCTTGCCCGCAGCCAAGACTTAGACTTGGCTCGCGAAGAGCTGACTCACTCACAAAAGCAAGGTCAGGAGCTAACTCAACAGCTGGCGGCCTCCCTGGAGAAAACCTGCTTTACTACCCTTAACCTCTCTGAGGCGTAGGGGCCTTTGCGGAGCTCCAAGAATGTCTTCAGAAGTATAAGAATGACCGTAGCGATTTAGAAGAGGACGTTAGGAAGGTCAACTTGCTAGCTGTTGCCAAGGATAAGCATCTGGCCGGAAGAAGGACGAGCTTGCCATTGCCCAGGCTGAGATTGAATGCCTGCGCAGTCAGTTGGCTTGTGTCCCTGCTACCAGGGATCGCGCCTTCCTTATGGCTATGACGCTGACATCCTAAGGCTCAGGTCCTGCCTTATGATCGACTCTGCCACAGACCTTGTTGTGTTAGATCGGGGGTTATTTATTCCTGAAGAGAGCAATTGCCATCGGGCTTATAAGTTTGGGCGAGATGAGATGCTTGACTCTTTTATAGGCATACCCCCACTATTGTTGCCTGATGATGCTCCTTAGTTTCTTAGCCCCTTAATCTTCCCCTTGGAATTTTTGTATTTTTGCTCTTGCCGTATTATATATATATTTTTTTGTAAATAAAGGACTATTTTTGTTCCAAAATTTATAATGGTGCATGCCTGTTAAGTTCCTTGCTATAAGTCTTTTATTATGAGCTTTCTACTTTATTTGGGTTGCTTGCTCCTTTGCCTTTGGTCTTGTAAACTACTGGAGTTCTTTGAGAGGGGTGGCGTGGTCTGATGACCTCCACGCCCTTCTTACGTGGCACCACAAGCTGCTAAAGCTTGCTTTTGGTATTTAGGGGTTGCGTGGTCTGATGACCTCCACGCCCTTCTTACTTTGCACCACATGCTGCTAAGGCTTGCTTTTAGTGTTTAGGGGTGGCGTGGTCTGAGGACTTTTGCGCCCTTTTTACATGGCACCATAAGCTGCTAAGGCTTGCTTTTGGTGTTTAGGGGTGGCGTGGTCTAATGACCTCCACGCCCGTTTTACATGGCACCACAAGTTGCTAAGGCTTGCTTTTGGTGTTTAGGAGTGGCATGGTCTAAGGACCTTCATGCCCTTTTTACATGGCACTACAAGTTGCTAAGCTTGCTTTTGGTGTTTAGAGGTGGCTTGGTCTGACGACCTCCACGCCCTTTTTACATGGCACCACAAGCTGCCAAGACTTGCTTTTGGTGTCCGCCCAGGTTGCGCTTATCTTTTACTGAGGATTTATTAACAAAAGGAAACGTGACAAGTTGTGAGTAGTGACAGGGTAATGCAAATATTCCTGCAATCATGAATATAAATGTAATAACGTGGACATGAAAGAAACGAATTTAACAGAAAAGGAAATAATGTAAATGCTACTGATAAAATTTCTTTAAGTGCTTTGCATTCCATGGATGTGGCAGTTCCTTGCCTCGGCTGTCTTTCAGTCAGTATGACCCAGGCCTGTTGTTAGCCACTACTAGGTAAGGCCCTTCCCATCGGGGCCCTATTTTTCCTTCGCTTTGGGTAGTCACCCCACTTTTCTTCAAGACCAGGTCTCCTACTTTAAAGGTCCTGGGCATTACTCTCTTGTTGAAGTACTGCTTGGCCTTTGCTTTTTCTTGCAACATCTTGGTTCCGCTATTTCCCTTTCTTCCTCTAACAAATCGAGGTACTCCTCCATCTTTTTATCGTTTTGGGCGGTTGAGAAATAACTCGTTTTGTAGCTTAGGAGCCTACTTCGACTAGGGCTATCGCTTTGCAACCATACACCAACGTGAATGGGGATTCCTCTGTTGGAGTCTTTGCAATGTTTTGTACACCCAAAGCACCCTGAGCAACTCCTCCGTCCATTCTCCTTTTTTCTCCGTGACCCTTTTCTTTAGGATTGAGAGTAATGCTTTGTTTGTAGCCTCTGCTTGGCCATTCGCTTGGGAGTGACCTGGTGAGAAGTACTTCACTTTAATCTTCAATTCTGTACACCATTCTCTGAAATGGTCAGAGTCAAATTGACGCCTGTTGTCTGTCACTATGCTTTGAGGGATCCCAAACTTGCAAATGATGTTTTTCCACAGGAACTTTGTCACGGTCTTACTTGCTATGGATGCCAGTTCTACCTTTGCCCACTTTGTGAAGTAATCCACATCTACAATCATGAATTTTATCCCGCTTCTTCCTGGCGGGAAAGGTCCAACTAGGTCCATGTCCCATTGGGCAAAAGGCCAAGGCGCGGTCATGGATGTTAACTCTTCCAGAGAGGTGCGTGGTACTGGGGTGTACGCTTGGCATTCGCTGGTGCACCTTTTACTGCTCTCGAGCATCTCTTAATGCATTGGGCTAGTAGTATCCTGCTCTTACCTCCTTTCTCGCCAAAGTTCTTCCACCGGAATGGTTTCCACATATTCCTTCATATATTTCTGCCAAGACATATTGTGCCTCTTATGTGAAAATGCATTGTAGTAGTGGGATGAAGAAACCCCTTTTACAAAGGACTCCATCAATGAACAGGAACCTTGCCGCCTTCCTTCTTACCATCCTTGCCTCCTCCTTCATTTTTGGTAGCCCTCCTTCATCTAGGTACTTAACCACCTCGCTCGCCCATTCTGAGATGTTGGTACCCAGGGTGCCTACTTCTGCCCCAATGGCTGGGACCTTGATGACTCTTAGTTCAACTCGCCATGGGAGTGGTGCCTTATCCACTCCTGATGTTGTTCGTGCCAACTTGTCTGCTACTTTATTGTCCGCCCTCGGTATCTGAGTTATGTTGAAATATGAGAAGAGGTCGCACGCCTCCAAGACCTGTTCTAAATATTTTTTCAATTTTTCTCCCTTTGTTATGTATAAGCCTAAAAATTGATTCACCACTATCTGTGAGTCTAACCTAGCCTCTATCTCTGTCGTCCCTACCTTGGTGGCTATAGAGAGTCCTGCCACGAGTGTTTCATATTCGACTTCGTTGTTTGTTACTTTGAAAGCCAGTGTTGCCATGTAGTACTGCTCTTGGTCATCGGGTTTCACCAAATGTATTCTTAGGCCTCTGCCCGCCCTGCAGGACGAGCCATCTATGTAAAGTACCATTGCTTTCCCATTGGGACAGCCACGTCTTCTTGGGGGAAACCTGAGCTCTGCCAGTGCTTGACCGTCTTTCTTGGCACGTATTCTAAGTCAAACTCACTTAGTTCCACCTACCATCCTATCAACCTTCCCGTGCTGTCTGGTTTCCTCAAGGTTTTTGCTAACAGGGCTTTCGTGACCATCCTTATTATGTGGGCTTGAAAGTAGGGGCAGAGCTTTCTAGCCTTCGTCATCAAAGGAAAGACTAGTATCTCAATGTGAGGGTACCTTACTTCTTCTCCTCTGAGAGCCTGACTTACATAGTACATGGGGTACTGGGCAGTTCCCTCCTCTTTTACTAGGACGATGGACACAACATATGGGGAAACTGCTAAGTATGCAGAGAGCACATTGCCTTTCTATGGTTGCCTTAGGAGTGGAGGGCTGGTCAGGTGTTGCTTCAATTTTTCGAATACCTCATCACACTCTTCATTCCAGGGATGCACCTTGCGTAGCACTAGAAAAAAGGGGAGACATTTGTCTGTTGACTAGGCTATGAATCTACCTAGGGCGGCTACTCTGCCTGCCAACCGCTAGGTTTCATTCAGATTTCTTAGCGGTTTCATGTTGAGTATAGCTACTATCTTCTATGGAGAAGCCTTTATTCCTTTTTCAGACATGATGAACCCCAAGAACTTCCCTGACTCGACCCTAAAAGTGCACTTTGCAGGGTTTAGCCTCATCTTGTAGTGGCGTAAAATCCTGAACTCCACTCGTAGGTCGTCAAGGTGCTGGGCGGGATCCTTACTTTTTATCAATAGGTCATCCACGTAAACCTCCATTGATTTTTCAATCTGTTCTTTAAATATCTGATTGCCAGCCTCTAGTAGGTTGCTCCTGCATTCTTCAATCCGAATGGCATGAATTGGTAGCAATACAGCCCATGGTCCATTATGAATGAACTTTTCTCCTCATCTGGTGCATGCATCCTTATTTGGTTGTATCCTAAGTAAGTGTCCATGAAGCTCAACATACGGTGCCCGGCTGTTGCATCCACAATAACGTCGATGCGTGGTAAAGGGAAACTATCTTTTGGGCAAGCTTTTTTTAGGTCGGTAAAGTCTATGCACATTCTCCACTTTACGTTCGCCTTCTTTACCATGGCCACATTGGACAACCACTCTAGATAGTGAGCTTCTTTGATGAAACAGGTGGCGAGCAAACTCTCTACCTCTTCATTAATGGCAGCGTATTTTTCTGTTCTGAATGACCTTCTTTTTTAGCATACTACTTTGTGCGCGGGGTCCACCCCCAAGCGGTGTTCAATGATGTTATTATCTATGCCAGACATTTCCTCATGGCTCCATGTGAAGACATTCCTATATTCAATCAACAGCTGCTTCAGGGCTTCTCTGTCCACAGGTGGAACATGGGTCCCAATGCGTGTAGTAGTCCCTGGGCGGTCTGGGTGTAACCTTATGAGTTCCAATGGTTCGTTGACTTTGGCGTGCTATTGATTCTGCTCATCCCTAACTTCCACATCTTCCTCTAAGGTCATCACCAGAGATGGAGGAAGATGGGGTACTGGTGCCTTGTTCTGTTCTGTTATAACATACACCTTGTTTTGGCCCTTTTTTAATTCCTACACGTAGCACTCTCGTGCCAAAGCTTGCTCGCCTTGTGACTCCCCCACCCCGTTATCAGTTGGGAACTTCATCTTGAGGTGGTATGTAGATGTCACCACGCTGAGATGGTTGAGTGTCGGTTTCCCTAATATGGCATTGTAGGAAGAGGGAGCTTTCACTACGAAGAAATCGGTCATGGAGGTCGCAGTTCGTGTCCCAAACCTGGCAGTCATCGGAAGGGTGATAGCTACAATGGGCTGGATTGTGTCTCCAGATAAACCTTTTAGTGGTGTCGGGGAGGGCCTTAGTCAGTAACTGATGTCGATACCCATTTTGACGAATGCTTCCCAGAAGAGTATATCGGCCGAACTTCTGTTTTCGATTAGTACCTACCTAGTAGTGTAGTTGGCTATCACAAGAGTGATTACCAAAGCATCATCGTGCGGGTACAATACTCCTTCACGATCCACCTCCCTAAAAGAGATTACCATCTGATCAACACCCAGCTTTTGTTGCTTGGGAGCTCTATTTGCTACATGCACCTCTTCGTATCTCACTTTTGATATGCCGCCTCCTGCAAACCCCCTGCTATTGTCCGGATTTCTCTTATGGGGGCTTTGTTCCTATCGCCTCTTGTGGGTGCCCTGTTCCCATCGTTTTGGCGGCCACTCACTCGGCGCCATTGCTCAGGACTACTACTCCTCCTAGTTTCTTGTCTAGTTTCTTGGCGCCTTCTGGTTTTCGAACGTTCTACAATCATTCATTCTAATTCCCTCTACCCAGCCAGCTCAGCTACTTTCTTCTTCATGGCCATGCAGTCTTTGGTCCAGTGGGACCCAGTCTGGTGGTATTTGCAGTAGAGACTGCCTGTCTTGGGCTGACACCGTTCCTTCTTGTCTTTCTCATCCTTCCGTATGTTGAAATTGTTATGTATTAGCCTAGGATTGTAATTTGGCTGCTTTTCTTGTCTCTTCTCTTGCAGACTTGCACCAGCTTTCTAATCAACCTGCGTGCTCCTTCGTTAGACCTTGCCGTTCGTCTTCTGAGGATTCACCAAGGCTTGCAGAGTATCTTCAGCATTAACGAAGTCGTCTGCTTTATCCATGAAATCCCTGAGGTTGGATTTGTGGCTAGTTCTGCCACAAAGGGACTTTGTGGCCATATCATGCCTAGGAGGGTGGCGAGGGTGATATTTTCATCCTGGTCGTCTGTTGTTAAATGTTCTTTGTTGAAGTGGGTAAGGTAGGTCTTCAGGTCTTCATCAAATCTTTGCTTGACTGTTAGCAGGTAGGCGGCTAGGCGCCGGCACCTCCTATTGGGCATAAACTGGGTTAGGAACTATTTAGTCAACTCTTTGAAACTGTCTATTGATCTTGGCCTGAGGGTGCCGAAACATCCTCTTGCTGTTCCCCTTAAGGTCAAAGGGAAAGCTCTGCAGGTGATCTCGCCAGGAAACCCGTGAAGCGTGATGTGGGCCTTGAAGTTCTCCAGATGGTCCATTGGGTCCATGGACCCATCATACATGTCTACTTGGGGTACCTTGAATTTTGGCGAGATGGGCACGACCATAATTCACTCCCTATACATACGGTAGATCTGTTTGGTTTAGCAAGCATTCCACTAAAGAAGATCCCCTATCCTCTTTGCCATCTCTTCATATTTCTCTGCCAGCTCTTTTAACTCATCATGCATTTTCTCCTTCTCTGTCTGCTTTAGGTTCGACTCCATATTGCGTGGTTCCTCCCCCTTACCCTGCTCACTGTGAGCGGGTATGGCAGTATTGCTAGATTTGACATTCTTTCACCGAAGGTCGTCGTTCTCCTTCTTCAGGACCTCCATGGCCTCCAATACCTGCTTCAGTCTTTCCTCGGCTGCTGCTTGTCGTGCCTCTATGGATGGATCCATTGCTTGGCTTGCTACGGAACGAGTTACAGTTTACATATGAGAACTATATAAGGAAAAAGAGATTCCATAGACGGCGCCAATGTAAAGGACGTGTCTCACTTGCTGTTTGCAATCGTTTACCTACTTGATAACAAGAAGTTTTGGCGTGATACACCTGGGAAAACTCCGATACTTAAGTCAGTAAGTGCCATAAACAATTTAGAATTCAAAAGAGAGATCGATCCCCTACTATTGAGGGTTACCTGTATATATAGACTCCGACGTTATGCTTATCTGGTGCAGAGTTTACCTATGCGGATCATAACTAAACTGATCACGTATCTGCATGAAATCTCTATCTTCCCATAAAAGGTGGTGCGTGGGGCGTATGATTTTGTTGGGCCTTGGACTCTCTAGTTCTATTCGGTTAACAAGGAGCCTTTTATATTGGGCTCTCTTCATATTTGGGCTTTTAATTCAAAATGGGCCCTCAACTAATATAAGCCCTCCAGGTATGGTATAAAGTGTTATTGCAATTTTTGGGTATGCCTCCATGTGCTCAATAGCCCGCAAACAAAACAAAGGCTTGGGAACATGAAAAGGGATGATTAAGTTAGAAATGCTGATATCATTATTGATAATTCAGGTATCAGAGAGTTTTCAAAATGTACCTATTGATGTATTTATAGATGGCTAGTCATACACGTCTCTTCGTGAAGTGCAAAATGTGGGATTTGTTCTGCATGTTTCCTCTATCCTCAAGATGTGGCATTCTTTACTTAGTTTTGTACTCTGCATGTTCTGTATTTCCATCTCCCTGTAACCATCACATCCCTTCTTCTTCCCATTTCTTCACCTCGTCTTCTTGTTCTTTCTTCTTCCGCTTCTTTCATCTCTTTCACTAGCAACCAAGTTATCTTCCCTACAGTCAAATGGTTCCCTATAATGCCATTATGCTCCTTTTGTGTGTCGATCATTTGGTGGACCTTGCGGGCATGAACTCTCTCAACTTTCTGATTTCAAAGGGATTCGGTGGCTGGCAACTACTTCCTTAATGGAGTTGAACTCTGTGAGAGATTGGTTAGGGCTCTCTGACTCGGTGAGGCTTAGCCTTCGTGATTCCCGTGATGAAATAGTGAACTATGATGGGACTGGCAGTCGAGTCAGGCTTTACATCGACATGTTCGAGATGGGCTTGAGGCTTCCATTTTGCCACCCCCTTCATGACGTTTCAGGTTATTTGGAGGCGATCCTTGCTTAGTTGACGCCCAACACTTATAGGATTCTCGTCTTACAGTGTAGCTGGAGGCAAGCCCTTGAAGCCTCTGAGGTTGAGAATCCAGACTTGACCACCCGTGTATTCTTTTTTATCTGTGGAGTGAGGAAGCATGGCAGGAAGTAATGCAGCTTCCATTCGTGCATTTGCTACTGAGTTCACATGGAATCCCGATATTCTCATGTGAAGAATTGGGATCATAAATTTTTCTTTGTGCCTGGGGAGGGTTGGGAGTTCCCCCAAGTTCAACGCTGCCCTCCATGAGTTTCTGGTCAAAGCCTATTGGCATCCAATTCCCGATGGACGTGCCTTTGATGTGACTCCAACTCGCAGTGAGATGTCTCGTCTTGAGCTCGTTTACTCATGGAAGGAGAACCACAACTCCGTTAGTTCCAAAATCATCCTCGCTTAGGAGAATATATATTGCTTCCATGTCGTGCCAAACTAATCACAAGTCGTGGACCGTTCGGTTTCAAGTCCCTTCACCTTCTAATTCCAAGGGAAAAAAACCCTATATGGAAGGTCCAATTGGCCGTTGGGTTCTCGCGCTCGTGCCAACCTCGCTGGTCCTGAGACGAATGAGTCATTTCCATCTTCACCTGTTGCACTTGCTACTAAAGTTGTGCAGGAAACTTGGTAACCTCCACTTCCATTTTGTGCTGATCATCTTGCAAATGTGTTCAGCCAAAGGGCCAAAGACGTGGAACCAATCTTGAGCCCTAAATTTTTCAACTTTATTCGGACAACGTCTCGAGCTGTTTCCCGTACCCTTCTCCTTAACAGTTTGGGTCCACTTCCACTTCCTCCATGGCCTTTAGTGACTCCGTGGAAGTGGTAGGAATGAGGGATGGAGTAGGTTATTGAAGCACTACTGATAGTGCGGTGGAATGGGTTGGGGATTACGCCAATCCTATTCTCACAAAGGACAATTCTTCACACTAGTCTAGAACGTGCTACTGAGCATAGATGGTTCTGATAAGGGAAAAGCCTTGTTTACAGAGGCAGTATCTTCAGATGCTATTAGTGTCACTCAGCACGACGTCCATAACAATGGCGAGTGCATAATGGCTCAGGAGAGCACTTTAAGCAAAAGTGTGGCCACCTAGGGTTAATGGGCCGAATGTCTCGACAACGTGCCATTGTGACATTGCCAAACTCCACTTAAGATTTGATTGAACCAGGACACACAATACAAGATCACATATCCTCGATCATGATAGTTAAGGGTGTAGTGCACCTAGCATGTATCTAAGAATATACAATATTCACAACGGATATATTTTTTCTTTGAGTAATACACAATGTATTAGAGTACTAATTCTAAAACATCCTTACTTTTCATTCATAATATTCACATCTCAAAAGTTATTCAACAAGTCTGTATCAAAATAAGTACTGGAGAGAGCGCTCCATAAGTATAGACATGAAATAAAACTACTAAGCTAAATCACAAACCTACTCACACAGCTTGTCTATGCTCTCCCAAATAACATCTAGAAAATGGAGGATCAATTCATTAGCTCGTCGTGCGCCCTTTATAGTATGAATAGGTATGCATGACAATAAATGACATGTATGCTTCATGACATGGACTTGAATATGCACGACATGACTTGACTTAAACATAACATGACTTGAACATAACATGACTTGAACATAAAGTGACATAACATGCTGCATGAAAATGAGACATTGTTACATATACATGTTTGTTTACTTAAAAATGGATGCTCCATGGCTCCCTATGGACTGTATGCTTTTGTCGATGCCACATCACATCACAAGTTTCTGCATCAGTTGTGAGTACGTCTTGAAGGTTTTATATAAATACTCAGGTCGTACGAACTAATCCTACCAAGAGTATTAGTGTGGGATACTTAGATAGTACAATAAACCATTACAAGAGTATTCCATCATGATAGTTCAAAATAACCATTACCATGGGTTAAGTGCTTGTTAAAAGTCCAGCACCACTGGCATTGGGTGTCTTGACTTCGTCCCAGAAACTAGTTACTTATGTCTCCTTTGAAGCCTATTGATTGTACTTCATCAACCCAGGGGATGCCACTCTATTTTAATTACTTCAAAGTGGACATATGAATTCCACTAGGATAATCCTTCTATTCTAGCATTAGGTTGTGACAAATTATAACAACTCATGCATGACTTAGAAATATTTCATGACATACTTATGTAATAGATGACATACTCATGAATATAAACGATACCAGTCTTACCACCGTACATACATAAATATATCAAGAGTAAGTTAGAAGTTAACTTACAGAATTGTAACGTAACTTAAAGCGAACCGTTCAAAGGCGTGAACTGAATGAGATATTTTGTAAGGTTAGTATCTCACTTAAACCTCATAAAAATAAAACTTTCTAACTTAAGGCTAAATTTACAAAGTTACCCATCTACTTGTGGGAAATTAAAAATTTGCCCCTAAAATAAGGATTTTATAAGCAAACTCCAAAACTTACTAAGATTTACATTTCTCCTATAAATTTCATTTTAAATCCAAATATGAACTTAGAAAAATTTAAAACTAATCTCAACTATGAGAAACATTACTAGGCCGAAACACCCTTGGGCAAAAACTATGATTTTATTGCTTCTTGACCATCCAACATACTACCATGCTAAAACCGAATTTAGCAACTCTCAAAAATCTCATTCTTAGTTCTAAAATCATGCTAAAACACCAATTGACATCTTTCAAAAATACTTGAACTCACTACATCAAGGAAAATGTCAAAACATCAAGATTAGGTCAAACAAAACCAAACCTTAGTATTCTTGGTCTAATACCTTCATATCAGCTCCAAGGACTCTAAAAACCATAAATAACTCTCCTAAAATGATCATCATTCAATCTAGGTAATAGCATACTTGGCTAATCAACCAAATTCATAAAATACAACCTAATACAATCAATTTGCATGAAAACCATAAAATCGAGTATAGCATGCTTTTGACTTTAAAAAAATGACTAGATCTTTGATTTTTATGCAATAAATCTTCAAATAACATAACCATATTCCTCACCTTCAAGTTCTAACCTGGTTTAAGCATTAAATCTTGCATGTCATGGCAAAGCTTTCATCAAAACCAATTATCATACCTGAAAGCCAGTAGATTGAGTTTAAAACAAACTCTCGCATGCTTATCATCACCCCAACAACGATCTAAATCATAAAATAAAATCTTAATCCATAGATTAAAGCCTCAAGAACAACATATATGAACATCAAAGACATAAGATCAAGTTTCTAGAACCAAAATCACAACCTAAGCAAAAATAGAAACTAGGTTCTATTTTGAGCCAATCGGTTTCTAATACTTTGAAATCATGAAAAGCTAAATTATCAAAATACTAACATGCTTTGAGTCAATTCATAACTTTCATATAAATATGTTAGCACTTCATCATATAAAGATATACCCCTCATTTCATCAATAACTTCACAAAACTACCAAAGTTCCACACAAACATCAAAACTATCAACACTGAAACCTTTCCTCCATCAACACCCATTGTCATCAGTCAAAACTCTATGAAGAAGTTTCCAACACATATCCAAGTAAACTAGACTCAAAACTAGATAAAATTGAAGATATTAGAGTCCAAGAAAAGCTCACCAAAGGGCTAGAATGAAACAAGCCAAAACTGCCCAAAAGTTTCTCTCAACTCTCTCTCGGTTTACTCTTGTAAAAGTGAGGAAAAAGTGCTAAGTGTGGGAAACAAATGGGGTGGACGTTGGGTATAGATGAATGAAAAACATGGGTAGTCGAGTGAATGACCAAATCATGGGAGGTAGCTTGTGAAAATGGAGGAGAAAAAAGCTAGTGTGAGTGTTGTCTTCTACTGCTACTGCTGGCCAAGTGGGTGAGGTGTGATGGGGTGGCTTTTTGACTTGCCATCAAGGGTATATTTAGGGTCAATCATGAGGTGTCATGACACCCAAAGCATGACCTTGTAAGGAGGAGGAATCTTGCTCAACAAGCTTGGCCAAAAGGGATGGTTTCGGTGGGACTAAATGGGGTTAACCGAAATACATCTAGTTTGGGGTTTAGTTTGGGATTCAGTCAGGTCCTGGTTCAAATGCAAGTTCTCATGGTTAAATGTAATTACCAATATCTTAGGGAGTGGTAAAAAGTGTAAAAGTGTGTAATTGAGTGGTTATTTTATGTGAAAGTGATTTAACCAAATGATAATCACTTAATCAAAACCACATGGTGGTTTGGATGAAACCAATTTGGGGTTTTGGTTTCCTCCAAGGATTTAGGGTTTTAGTTTCCTCCAAGGATTAGGGTTTCAGTTTGCTTCCATAGGTTTATGGTTTCATTAGAGTCGAAACCTTCTTTCGGTTGACCAAATGACATTTGGTTAGTTGGAACAGTGATTGGTGTATGAGACCATGATGCCAAGCTTGAATCACACTCCATTTCTTTACACTTTATCTCCTCTTGACATGTGTCCTAGGGTTTCCAAGTGTATGGCTAAGATTGTGCCATATATCTAACTAAAACGTTTCCTAGTGATCCAAGTGTATTTGGACATCCTACATGGTGATTTGACACCTGTTTGAACCAGTTGCCACATGGCAATATCCTGAAGGGTACTATTCACCCAAAAAAATCAAAAATTTTTATCACACCATACAATCCTAAATATTCATATAAGTCTAATGGTACAATTTGTTTAAAAAAATTCTATTCTTAAGTGACTTAATTAATTAAATAGAAAGGAAACTCCATCACCATAGTGGATTGGGATTCGACTACACCAACTGATTATAAAACCTAATCAGTCGCTCGATTCACAAAATATCTAAGGTATAAATAAATTTATTTATCAAATTTATTTATAGTAGTTTCGTATCTAAGGCTCTTCTAGTTTTGACTCACATAGGCCATTATCTTCTTCGGTCAATCCAAAGGTTGGCTAGACCTTAGACCTTTAAATGAGATCACTCAGGAACTCAGCAAATTCCCTGCCCCTACATGTAATTACATTACTTGTTTGTGGCATTTTGTGAGTGTTGACCACTTAGAATTGATAAGGCATTCTTTTGCAGAGGTTATCTTCTTTGGCTAGGCGGGTTGCCCAGCCCCAATGCATGTTGGAGGAGAGAAGATTTAGCCTTCCCAATCATATATGGAAGGTGCCTTTCAGGCTATGTCTAAAGTGGTTAAAGAAAATAAGTGGTAGAAAGCTGCCTATCTTATCTGCAGAGGACCTTGACCTCCAGAAGGTCTTCACGATTATGGGCTTTGGAGAACCTGGAGCAAGCCCTGGGGCGAGAAGGGTAGTCTGCTCAAATTGTGGCATTCTTAAAGGATGAGCTGGGCGTTGATCGCCAAGTTAATAAGGAGCTTCAGACTAAGTTGGAGGAGGCGTCCAAGGCCATCTAGGCTAAGAAAGATCATAGCGCGAGATACTTAGAGATGTTCATGGTGAGCAAAGATTCTCACATAAAATTCCTCAACAACTTTGACAATGCTTAGGGTGAACTCAAAGAACATTAGAGAGGAGCACTGCTAAGTTGACAGTACTTATGCTTGAGTTATTGAATCCAACGGGATCATGTGGGAGAAGGTGGCTAGGCTCTCAAGGCGAGTTACTGAGCTTGATAGGGCCTTCCAAGAAGCTAGAGTTGATGTATTCTGCCTTTCCCCATAGCTGTCTACGGCTATGAAAGTATGTTATTAGGTGTGAGATATTGGATACAACCTCGGCCTTCGAATGATTAGGAGATTCTTGCTAGCTAACCTTGGAATTGACATGAGGAATTTGGACTTAAGCGGCATTGTCCTTGGTGAGGTAGTGATGGCCATACTGGATTTCTTGGATGTCACATAATGCTGGATGCCTTCTTTAACCAGTCAAGTCCTCCTCGTGAAGGTGACCTGTCATCTTAGTGCCAGTGGCGATCCCTCCATTTGCTTGCATTGTAGATTATATTATTCGCTATGTTTTGTAATAAGCTTATAAACCTGGAATATATCTTATTTTAGAATTTTGTTAAGGAATTTGTTGGGGTTTAGTTTGTTCCGTTTGTTTTCCGATGTCTTTACCAGACTGTTTACGTTGACTATAATGGTTGCTAAGGAGAGCACTAGCTTTGAACACTTTTTTTTAACTTATTCTTGGCTAGTCATTGTTTCTCAAGAAGGGGTTGCCCGCCAGAGGTTTTCCTGTCAAAGTTGACCAAGCTTCCCTGGTCGCACATGCATCGACCGTCGTGCTATCTCATTCTTTTCCCAAAAAGGTATGAGCTATGTAAGTTGGAGGTTCCCTCGACCGCTATTTAGATTGAGAACTCATGTTGCATACGGATATGCTTTCCATAGGTGCCAACAATTGGTGTGTTGTTAACATCCTATTAATCGCTCGAGGGATGCTTTCAATTAGCAAGAAGTCCTCTCGAGTGCTCGATTATATTTTAAGTTGAGGCTAACCTGGTTGCATATATGTATGCTAGCCTTAAGCACCGATTACTGACGTGGATGTTGATCTTGATTGCATGGGCATTGTCAACAGTCTATTGTTTGCCAAATCGATGAGTTAGATGAGCAGGAGGTTCTCTTAACCACTATTTAGGTTGAGGCTAATCTCGGTCGTATGTATGTATGCTAGCCTTAAGTGTCGACTATTAGCACGAATGTTAACCCTGATCACATACACGTTGTTAAATTCTATCTTTTGCCTGAAGGGTGATTTAAAGGTGTGCATGTGTGCTCTTAACAAAAATGACCTACATACTAACACAAAAACCTTTTATTCTGAATTGAAGCTACAAATAGTTGGCTAAGTAAAATACTTTCTAACGTGTTTCGCATTCCAAGGGTGTGGTAGCTTCTTCCTATTCATGTATTCTAGGTGATACGAGCCAAGTCTGTTGTTTGATATGATGAAGTATGGTCCTTTCCAACTAGGCCTTCTTGTTGAAGTAATCCCTAATTCTTCTCATGTAAGCTGTCGCTCTCAACTTTGCTTCTTCCTTCTTTTCTTCAAGCAAGTCGAGATTTCCTTCCCGTCCTTTGTCATTGGTTTCCTTGTAGTAGTGTTAGATCCAATGACTTGGCATTTCAATCTTCTACAATATTTCTACTTCACTACTATAGGTCAGCGCAAAGGGGGTTTCTTCCTTTGGAGTCTGCGTATTGGTCCTGTATGCCCACGGTACTCCTAGGAGTTCTTCAACCACAGCTCCCTTCCAATCACTAAGCCTCATTTTTACTATGCAGAATATGATCTTGTTAGTAGACCTAACCTTAATTCCTAACTCAAAGCACCAATCTTTGTATTGATCATAGTTAATTGCCCCCATTATCTGAGACTAAGGATCACAGTATTTGGAATTGACACACAAGACTTCCAAAGAAATTTTATGATGTTACTTGCCTTAATGGTTGCTATTGCTTCCGCTTTTGCCCATTTTCTGAAATAGCCAACAAAGACATTAATAAACTTGACTCCCTCTTTCTTGGTGGCATGGGTCCTACAATGTCTATTCCCCATTGCATGAAAGGCCATGGTGCCATCATCATAGTTAGTTGCTTTGGGGTTCTTTGGGGCAAGATCGTTTGTAGTTGACACTTTTCACATTTCTTTACAAATTCTTCTACATCTTTGAGTACATGGGGCCAAACATATCCTACTGTCATGGATTTCTATGCTAAGGCCATGCCACCTGAATGATTCCCATAAATTCCTTCGTGTATTTCCATCAGAATGTGCTAAGCTTCTTACTTGGATATGCAGTGTTAGAGTTGTGTGGAATAACTTGGTGAATCTATCTGCCATGGACTTTACCTTCCTCGCCACTGTTCAGTCTCCCGGAGCTTCACCCATGGTCAGATACTTTGCCACCTTTTGTGCCCATTCAAGTATCGTCATCCTTACTGTTGATACTTTGCCTTCTATAGATTTCTAGCACTTGGATCATTATATCCCATGGGGGGAAGATTCTTCCATCCCTGAAGTGGCTTGAGCAAGCTGGTCTGCTCTCAAGTTTTCTTCCCATGGTATCTATTTAATGGTGAAATACTAAAATTGGTCACGCCATACCCATATTCATTGTAGATACAATTTCAGCTTATCACCTTTTGCTATATACTCCCACGTCACTTGGTTCACCATTAGTTGAGAATTTGCATGCACTTAAACCCCATTAGCACGTAACCTTTTGGCCACAACGAGTCCTATCAATAATTCCGTGTACTTTGCCTCGTTGTTGGTCGCCTCAAATGCTAATCTCACAGCGTAGTGAATTTCCTCGCCATTGTAGCAGAAGGAGCCATCGGCATATACTTTCCACAACGTCCCTTTCGAGGAAATATGAGGACCTCTTGGGAGGTTGTTGAATTCAACAATGAAATCTGTCAAGACTTTCCCTTTCATCACAGTTCTTTGGAGGTAATTGAGATCAAACTCTCTGAGTTTGATCGCCAAGTACACAATTTGTCCTAACGTGTCTAGCTTATGTAGAACTTTTTTGAAAGGGAACTTTGTTAGTACCCTCACAACATCTGCTTGGAAGTATGGTATTAACAAATGTGCGACCACTGCTAGTGTGAATGCTAGTAGCTCCATTCGTGGGTATATCATCTCTGCTCCTCTTAAAGTTCAACTAGTGTAATACATTGGTTTCTGCATTCTTCCTTCTTCCTTCTTCCTTTACCGATGCTACAATTACTACTTCCGGTGTAACCAAGAGATACAGGTTCATAGTCTTATTTGGTTTGGCTTAAGAAGGGGAGATTGGATAAGTAAGCTTCCAATTGTTCAAAAGCCCTATTGCATTTATCGTACCACTTATGGGTCTTCTGCATCACTTTTAAGAAATGGAGGCATTTATCCATGGACCTTGATAGAAACCTATTCAATGTCGCAATCTTGTTGGTTAATTTCATATCCACTATCACTTGAATTCTTTATGGGTTGGCTTCAACCCCTCTCTTTGACACCATGAAGCCCAAGTATTTCCTCGAGCCAACACCGAATGCACATTTGTCTTGAATGAACTTCATGTTGTACTTTCGCAAGACAAAGAATGCCTCTTTCGAGTTTGCCTAGTAGTGGTTATCTTCTTTGCTTTTAACTAGGAGGTTGTCTACCTACACCTCCATGTTGTGCCCAATCTTTTTTTTGAACATGTTGTTAACAAGTTCTTTGTACATCGCCCCTGCATTCGTCAGCCTGAATGACTCTATCTGTTATGAAGGATATATTTTCCTAGTTACTATCACAGAGATTTATCTGGTTGTACTCAGAGTAGGCGACCATGAAGCTTAGCATTCGGTACCTTGTAGTTGAATCAACAATCAAGTTGATCTGTAGCAATGGTAAACTATATTTGGGCATGCTTTATTAAGATCGATGAAGTCTACACATATTCGCCTTTTTTTGTTTGCTTTTTTTTTTTTAAACCAACACCATGTTAGAAAGCACTCCAGGTAATGTGATTCCCAGCTTAAACCCGCTTCTAGTAGGTGATCTACCTCTTCTGCTATCATCGTGTTTTTCTACACTGAAACTCCTAGACTTCTGTCGTACTTTCTTGGCATGGGAATTGACATAGAGGCAGTGCTCGATTATTTCCAAGTCTATTGCTAGAGTATCTTTGTGGTTCCATGTGAACACATATTTGTGTTTAATGAGGAGCTACTTCATTTTCTCTTTAAACTTTGGTTCAATTCGCGTTCCAATCCTTACCAGGGAGTCTGGTGGGTCCAAGGCGACTAGTTCCAACAGTTCTGCGGCTTCACCCTGCTTAAGGGTTTCCTTTTCTTGAGTCTCTATCACTCGCTCAATGAGTTACAATGGTGAAGGAATCTTTGTAACACCTCGTCCCCTGGAGGCTTGTTGAGCTAGAGGAACCATACTTTACTAACATTAAAACATTAATTCTTTTCACCAAGCATAGAAAATACCATAAAAAAAATCCTCGTTAAATATTTTAGTAAAAGACATATCTCAAAATAAACAGCTTGTTCAATATCACTTATTTAAAACATAATAGTCAAACTTGTGCTAAACATTATAGAAGCATACATAATTTAATAGTAAAGATAAATATCTAAATCCTTTCTCGAAGCTCAAGCCTCATTGCTAATGTGTTAGGATTGGAGACCCTCACGATCAATGGTTCTTATAAAAGTGACTTGCTTAACAATCGAAATCTCATGAATGGGGGTCATCACAAGGTGTACAACTAGTGATGCATTCCGACGTTGCCATATGTCCCAACCTCATGGTGTCGTCATTAATCTCATATGGCTAGTTCATTAACCTCATGCATTCATAGTTTCTTTCTCTTTTCTTTACGTTAACATTTACCTTACTTTTTATTACTTAAAATAAAATTCATTCATGCAAGGTAATGGTGTGATGATGGTCATGATGGTTGTGGACGATGATCTGCTCAGGTATAGGGTTGTTCAATCCCGTGATATATGTGTGTGTGTGTGTGTGTGTGCGCGCTCGGGTATATGGCGCTCAACTCGTGACCTAACTGTGTTTATGTGCTCAGGTAGAGGAAGGCTAACTTGTGATATGCATGTGTGTGTGATGTTGTGAGAAAATACAAAAGAAGCCTACCTGATGAGTGTACGAAAGTGCACTCTAAATATCATATTATTGGACTATAACGCTAAAATATGAATAGAAATTATAGGAATTAATATGTATTCTTGAATTGAGTTTCTATTTACTTTGAGATACTCCTAAGCAGATTTTTATGTTTAATTTCAGGGACTATAAAAGAGTAAGTTAAAACCCAGTCAAATTCAAAGGACTTTCAAATGGGCAAGAGTTGGAACAACCTAAGAACTTTCAATGAGTGTAGGATTCATCAAATAAGGATAATGATGGGGTTTAAGAGTAATTTGGATCAAGAGAAATAGTCAGAGGCTAATATGCTCTAAGAGATAGTCTAGATATACTTTAGTATTTGGAACATAACTTTCTATACACATATCGGATTGATACGATTCTAAATGCGTTGAAAGCTAACTTAATGGATTACGACTTTGTCTCTAATAAGAATTTTCAAATTTAAATTCCTGAAGCGCATATGTGGCTGCCAGATAAGTCCTAACATTTAGGCGATTTTTCTAGGCGGGAATCATGAAGATATTAGGGTTTCTTTCCTATCCTATATAAATATATCATTAGGAGGCTAAAAAGAGGGAGAGAGGAAATTAATTGTCATGGCAGCCGTTTGCTTTACTTTTCTCTTGATATTTTTTTGTCCATTATATTTATGGGTAACTAAATTATCAAGTAGGATTAGGGATGAATTTGCATATTAGATGGTATTTTTAATTTATTTTTGATTTATGTATTTGATTTTCAATTACTAAAATTCTTTTGTTTTATCATTCTCAATTCATCGTTGATGTTCTCTTCTTTGAATAATCGTATAATTTTTTCTATTTATGGATTCAGTCATACTTTTTCTATTGAATGGATTAGCTCTTTGATTATGTTTGGATCAATTATTTATTTATATTTATTTAATTCTTTGCTGCAATATCACTTCTTGAGTATATTGTCATCGTTAGATTTTTTCAATAGTGATAATAATTTACGTATTTAAAAGTAATGAATGATTCTTCATAGGTTACATTTGGTTTAATCTTGGTTTATAAATCTATATCTTCCGATTGGAAATTTTGAGAATTGAGTTTTCAATTGAGTTATTTAATGAATTAAGAATAAGTAAAATACCAGATTTGTGCAAGGGATTCCCGACGCTCTACTGTTTGTCAAATTTGAGTACTTTCTCTGTTAGTCGCTTGCTTCACTTTAATTTACATTTAAAATTAATCTTTGTTCTTCATTAATCATTTAATATTTTTTCTTAGTTTCTTTGTATTCTTCTACTATTCTTTTAATTTGGCTCTCTGTGGAATTGACATCCCAAAACTGTGCTACAACTACCACGTTTTTCTTTGGGCGTAATCAAATTTTGGCACCGTTGCCGGGGAGATGGTAAAAGAATTGCTAGATTGTTTTTCTTTTCAGTAGTTTGTAAAGGCGGTAACTTCGTTCCTTCTTTTAGCTTGCTGCATTTTTTTTCTTTTTATAGTATTTTTATTATTTTGTTACCTTGCATGCACAGATATAGAGACGCTTTGGGTAGATTTACTTGTTGGCTTGTGCTAGAGTCAAAATCAAACTTTTTAAATCCTTTATTTGACAATCCATCTAGTCCTAAAGAAATGAGTGAACACGAAGATCAACCCATTATAACTCTTCAGGTTTACCTCTACCCTACACGCATAGCCACACCATCATGCATCATGTTTCCAGTTAATGCTTGCCAATTGAATTTTAAAACAGGGATGATACAGTTACTCCCTACTTTTCATGGTTTGAAAAATGAAAATCCATATGTGCACATTAGGGAGTTTAAGGAAGTAGTTGCGACTTTTCATAGTTATAATGCAACTGATGACGTTGTGAGACTTAGATTCTTTCCTTTCTCTTTAAAGGATAGAGCTAAGAGTTGGCTATACTCACTGAGACCCCGATCTATTGAGTAATGGAATGAGATGACTCAAGTATTCTTTAATACTTTCCCCAACATAAGACCAATGCTTTAAAAAGGCAAATCTCCACCTTTGCACAAAAGGACAGTGAGACTTTGAATCAGTCTTGGGAGAGATTTAAGGAGTTGTTGAGCATGTGTCCTCACCATGGGTATGAGAATTGGCACCTAGTGAGCTATTTTTATGAGGGATTTACATATAGAGAGCGCCAATTTGTAGAAATGATATGTAATGGTGAGTTCTTACAGAAAGATTCTGATAAGGCTATAGAATACTTCAATGAGCTTGCTGAGAAATCTCACACTTGGATTGGACCTAGTGCTACTGAAAGCACAAATAGGTCATGACTTGCAGGAAACCCAAATGATGGTGGAATTTACCATCTCAACGAAGAGGATAGCCTAAAGGCCAAGGTTGAGATGCTCACTAGGGAGCTAGAGGTATTAAAGAATAAGGACTTAAAGCCAACACACATGGCTAATCATGCAGAGTCTTTTGGACCATGTTTTGTGTGTGGCGGGGTAGATCACCTCGCCCAAGAGTGTCTTACACTTGCTGAGATGAGAGGGGCGTACGAGGACCAATATAATGCCTTGGGTATGTACAAGAAGCCTTTTAAACCTTACTCTGATACCTATAATCCAGAGTAGCACAATCACCCCAATTTTAGCTGGAAGTCTGAAAACTAGTAGCCTGCACAACCCCCTAGATCATATCCTGCACCATGTCCTGCACCTTCATCTTCTAGGAGTCATTTAGAAGACACTTTGCATGCTTTTATTGAAGCACATGGTAAGACTAACTAAAAGTTTGAATCTTTGATTACGCAGGAGATAAAGAGCCAAGTGTCCAAATTGATAAGCTCATTGAGTGTGAATGAGTGAGGTAAGTTCCCTTCTCAAGCTCAGTCCTCACACTACGGTCAACACATGGCGCAAGAGAATTTAAAGAAGGTGAATGCCATTCTAACACGAAGTGGTAAGCATTACACATCCCAACAACGAACAAATCAGATGATGTGAAAAATGATCAAGATAGAAGTGATGCCGAGCTGCCCAAGGAACCTGTGTTGACAAAGAGTCCTGTTAAGGTACCATTCCCTCAAGTTTTAAAATCAAGCAAGCGAACTCTGGATCCTAATAGTGAAATCCTAGAGAATCTAAGGCAGGTAAAAATCAATAATGGGAACTAAGCTGATGGGCCCCAAGATGGATTTAGTTTAAAGATCCTTTGCAAGTTCAATATGGGTCAATTACAAGATCAAGAGCTAAGAACATCAAGAAAGCAATGCAAAGATTGATGCAATCCACTTGGGACGAGTCGAGCAAGAGCCCAACATTCAAAATGGACTTGAAGGATGAAGATCCAATTTTGATTTATTTGATATAAGCTATGGAAGATGGCAATAACATGACTTAAAGGCATTGGGCACTTAAAGGATTTCAAATTGTTTAAATCATTTAAATGAATTATTTTATTTATTTAGAATAATTGGGTTTTAGGATGTTTAGCACATGTCTTATTTCTTATGAATTAGGGTTTCTGGGAAGGCCTTGTATTTTGACCAAGGGGTTATTTAAAAAGTTACTTTTTAGGAACTAGGGTTTAGAAAAGTTACTGTAGCGTCACTGTTCATGCAGCCGAATCACTGTAGTGACACTGTTCATGCAGCTAATCACTGTAGCAGCACTGTTACTGTAGCGAATCATTATTCATTTTTGAGATAAAATGTTTTATTTTGGCTAGGGTTTCAATAGAGTTTTGGTTTAAATATTCTTTGTAGCCTTTTTTGATGATTAGACAATATTGAATTTTCATTGTGAGTTGAGTTTACTCCTCTTGTTCTTGATTAAACTATTGAACTTATCAAAGGTAAATCACAACCTTTGTAGCGTTCCTCCTTGTAATCTGAGTTCTTGAGATGGGTTGTTCAACGGGTCTAGATTTTAATATAATCTAGGTTTTTTAAACAAGTTCTCATCGGGTCTAGATTTTTCATCCATTGATTTGATTTGGTTTTCTTGAGTGAGTTTTCAAATTGATTATGGGTTCAAGGGATTCATTTCCTGCGGGTTCATATCATTTGGAATTCAGAGCTTGGTTTCAAATCAGGTTTGATTATATCTTTTATTTATTGCATATTTAATTCTAGGGCTTCATCGTTCTAGGGTTGCAAAAAACAAAAAGTACGCTGCCAAAATTCTTAGGGTTTTGGGTTTGGCTGAAATTTACATCTCCTAGGGTTTCAAAATTCTAGGGTTTCTTGCATATCTAAGTTTGTCAATTGCTTGGAGTGTCGTTCTATTGATTCTCTTCTATTTCATTGTCAATTCTTGTGTGTTTGAATTCAATTGCTTGATTTTCAATTGAATATTGCTATTTGTGATTGAATTAGAGAAAAGAAATGAAATGAAAAGAAAAGAAAAAAAATTAAAAAAAAATTCAAGAAAAAAAATAGCTTTCTCAAATGTTGCTACATAGTTATAACAAAGAGAAAAAAAGACATTTGTTGATTGAGTTTTATCATCAAAGGGGCTGAAAACATCTTTCTAGTGGTATCTTGTTTTATCATTACTCTTTTCCTAATATAAATTCCTTGAGTCTCGTGTCATTTTATTCATTCTTTGTTTCTTGCATCTATATTACTGGTTAGAATAATACAAGGTTGTATTGTCTTGATTTAGTTCAACTAGTTCTAAAAGAACTTGAGCGAGAAAACTATTGAGATAAAAGGCAAGAGAGTGGGAGACTACTATTGGGAAAAAGTCAATTAAGAATGAAACACGAGTGGAGTTCCCTGATTCGAGTGTAAACATGTAAGGGAGTATGGTTTTCCATTAACATTTGTTTTGTGTAGCACATTATGATGTCTCATAGGAGTGACTAATTACCAAAGGGGATGGCAGATAACTCATCCTTTATGTTGCAAGCCATGCAATAACAGTTTGAGTAATTGAACTTGGTATTGGGTGAAGTGAGGAATAGGATGGATCATCGAGATGTCCTGATTAGAAATTTGTAAGGTAGGAGAGATAGGAGGCAACGTGAGCCTAGTATTGAGAATGTGTATGAGAATGAAGAGTTTGGTGAGGATGAAGAAGCCCTAACCTTTGAAGTTGGATGTGGTAGACATAGAGGAGTTAGGCATGAAAGAGGACTTAGGGGAAACCCAAGGGGTCGAGATGAAGTAAATAGGAACCTTGAGAGCATCAAAATGAAAATACCATCTTTCCAAGGTAGAACTGATCTTGAAGTTTATTTAGAGTGAGAGAAAAAAATAGAGTTGGTGTTTGATAGTCATAATTACTCTGAGAAGAAAAAGGTGAAGTTGGCGGTAATTAAGTTCACTGATTATGCGATTATTTGGTGGGATCAATTAGTGACCAATAGGAGAAGGAATCTTAAGAGGCCTGTAGAAACATGGAGAGAGTTGAAAGCTATTATGAGACGGAGATTTGTACCTAACCACTATTATAGAGACCTCTACCAAGAACTACAAAATCTTACACAGGAGTCTAGGAGTGTAGAAGATTACCATAAGGAGATGGAGGTGGCTATGATTCGAGCTAATGTAGTGGAGGATAGGGAGGCCACGATGGCTAGATTTTTGAGTGGGTTGAATAGGGAGATAGCCAATGTAGTTGAGTTGCAACATTATGTGGAGATAGAGGACATGGTGCACATGGCTATGAAGGTGGAGATGCAGTTAAAAAGAAAGGGTACAGCAAGGTATACTTTAGTTTCTAGCACTCCTTGAAAATCAAAAAGGGACAAAAATGATCAAGCTGTAACAATGAGGAAGATTGAACCACCTAAGGGGAAAGATAAGGGTGAGTTTGAAATCTTAAGAAAAAAAGAAAATAAGTTGAAAAATAATTGTGAGATTGAGAGTTCAAAAAAAGATGAAGAAAAAGAAAGTGACAGAAAGAAAGAGAGTGAAAAGAAAAAAAGTGAGTGAAAAGGAAAAGGAGAGTGAGAGGGAAAAAGAGAATGTGACTGAAATATCAAGAGAAAAAGAGAGTGAAAAAAAAAATAGAGAGGTGGCTGAGAGTCAAGAAAAAAGAGATGAGCCACGAGTGGAAAAAGAAACAAAAGTGAGTTTTTATGCTAAGGCAGGCTTTTATACTAACGAATTTAATGACTCTTTGCCTAGTGTTGTTGTTTCTTTGTTGCAGGGATATGAGACCATGGTTCCTAATAGTGTGTTTAGTGGATTGCCACCTATTAGAGAGATAGTGCATTACATTGATTTTGTGTCAAGTGCGATAATCCCTACCCGACCTTTCTTCGAAGAACATGAGTCCTTGACATACTTGAGGGCACAAGGTAAGTTGTTGACTAAAATGCATGCTAAGTGGAAGGACTGTATTGAGACTTTTTCTTATATAATCAAATACACACATGGTGAAGAAAATTTTGTGATTGACGCTATAACAAGAAGGTATGCCATTGTCTTCATTTTAGATGCAAAGTTATTTAGATTTGAATATGATAAGGAATTGCATGCTAATGATGATGACTTTGCTAGTGTGTATGGAGCATGTGACAATGCATCGTTTGGTAAGTGCTATAGACTAGATTGGTATTTATTTAAAGAGAATAAACTTTGTGAGTCTACTAGTCTTTTGCGTGAGATGCCAGTGCATGGATGTGTTTGTTGGGTCATTATGGTGTAAAATAGATTTTAAAAGTGTTGCGTGACCATGGGTGGGAGTATTGTTTGCCATTTATTGAGTTTGCATATATTTGGAGTGATCATTTTGGTGCAAGGGATATTTTAAATGTGTTGCATGAATGTTTGTGGAAGTATCATTTGCCATTCATTGAGTTTGCATATAATTGAAGTGATTATTTTTGGGGTAAGGAAAACTTTAGATGTGTTTCATGAACGTTTGTGGGAGTGTCATTTGCCATTCGTTAACGTGTTGCATGAACGTTGGTGGGTGTATTACTTGCCATTCTTTGAGTTTGCATATAATGGGAGTAGTCATTTTGGTGTAAGGAAAATCTTTGACGTGTTTCATGAACGTTTATGGGAGTATTATTTGCCATTCATTGACTTGTTGCATGAACGTTTGCGAGAGTATCATTTGCCTTTATTGGAGTTTGCATATAATAGGACCATGTATACTACTATTTCTTATTCTTCTTTTGAAGTTATTTATGGTTTTAATCCATTTACTGCTTTAGTTTTAATGTTTTTGCTTGTTGATGACAGGAGTAACTTGGATGGACTTTTCCAATTTCTTGAAAAAATTAATAAAAATTCATATAAAGTGGATCTTACAGGTAAGTATCATGTTTTTGCTATTTTCAAAGTTACTAACCTTTTTCCCTTTGATCTAGGTAGAGATTCGAGGTCGAATCCTTTTGAGGAGAGGGGGAATGATGGGAACCAAGCTGATGGGCCCCAATGGACCTAGTTTAAAGATCATTTGCAAGTTCAATATGGGCCAATTACAAGATCAAGAGCTAAGAACATGAAGAAAGCAATGCAAGGATTGATGCAATTCACTTGGGACGAGTTAAGCAAGAGCCCAACATTCAAAATGGACTTGAATGATGAAGATCCAATTTTGATTTATTTGACACAAGTTATGGAAGAGGGCAATAACATGACTTAAAGGCATTGTGCACTTAAAGGATTTCAAATTGTTTAAAAAATTTAAATGAATTATTTTATTTATTTAGGGTAATTGGGTTTTAGGATGTTTGGCTCGCATGTCTTATTTCTTATGAATTAAGGTTTTTGGAAAGGCCTTGTATTTTGGCCAAGGGGTTATTTGGAAAGTTACTTTTTAGGAACTAGGATTTAGAAAAGTTACTGTAGATACACTGTTCATGCAGCCGAATCACTGTAGTGGCACTGTTCATACAGCGAATCACTGTAGTAGCACTGTTCATGTAGCGAATCATTGTAGCGGCACTGTTCATGCAAGGGCATTTTTGAGAGAAAGGGTTTTATTTTGGTTAGGGTTTTAATAGGGTTTTGGTTTAAATACTTTTTGTAACATCTTTTGAAGATTAGACAATATTGAATTTTTATTGTGAGTTGAGTTTACTCCTCTTGTTCTTGATTGAACTTTTGAACTTATCAAAGGTAAATCACAACCTTTGTGGCGTTCCTCCTTGTAATCTGGGTTCTTGTGACGGGTTCTTCAACGGGTCTAGATTTTAATATAATCTAGGTTCTTGAAACAAGTTCTCATTGGGTTTAGATTTTCCATCCATTGACTTGATTTGGCTTTCTTGGGTGAGTTTTCAAATTGATTGTGGGTTCAAGGGATTCATTTTCTGCGGGTTCATATCAATCAATCTTCCTCTTTTGCATGTGATTAAACAAGTGCTTACTTGGGCAAAAATTCTCAAGGATTTGTGTACAGTTAAGAGGAAGCACCATGTGAAGAAGATAGCATTCCTGACAGAGTAGGTTAGCGCTCTAATTGAGTAGCGTATTCCTCCCAAGTACAAGGATCCTGGTTGTCCAACCATTGCATGCAACATTGGAGATCATGAGTTTGGGCAAGCTTTGCTAGATTTGGGAGCTAGCGTGAATCTAATGTCTTATTCCATTTATTTGCAGCTTGGTTTGGGTGAAATTAAGCCCACTTCTATTGTGTTTCAATTGGTTGACCGTTCAGTTAAGAAACCAAGAGGGATAGTTGAGGATATTTTGATCCAAATTGACAAGTTTTACTACCCTATTGATTTTTTAATTTTGGATACTCAATTGGTTGTTGAGTCTGACTCTAAGATTCCTCTCATATTAGGTGGACCTTTCCTTGCTATGGCTAATGCACTTATAAACTACATGAATGGGTTGATGAAACCATCTTTTGGAAACATGACCATGGAGGTCAACCCCACATCAGTAAGCAGCCTGGGAGGATGATGAGTGCCAACAAACATACATGATTAACGCACTCATAGACAAGGGAGATTATGGCCCCACATATTTTGCAATCAAAATTTGAGGAGCTGTCCAAGAAAAATGAAAATCAGATTCCTTCAAGCATGGATAGTCTCAAATTGGAATTGAAGCCATTGCCCTCAAGTCTTAAGCATGCATTTCTCGACCTAGGTGACACTTCTCCTGTTAGTATTTCTTCGAAATTGAATGTGGGGTAAGCTTAAGAAATTTCAGTTGACCGAGTTAGAGGAGTTGAGAAATGATGCTTATGAGAACTCTAGAATCTATAAAGCTAAAATGAAAGTGTTTCATGATAAAAATATTTTGAGAAAAACGTTTAAGCCTAATGATAGAGTGTTCTTATATGATTCTAGACTCCATAAGCACCTAGGAAAACTTCAGTCTAGGAGGACCGTCCCTTTTGTTGTGAAGCATGTTTTTGAAAATGGGGCGGTAGAAATAAAGGATCCTAAAGATGGTCGGATCTTTAAAGTAAGTGGTCAAGTCCTTAAAGTATTAATTGATAGATAAGTTCCAGAAGTGGAAGACATTCCACTTGTGGATCTGGTCTATGAATCTTGACCACACCACGTAGGTATGTTTTTTTTTCTTTATTTGTTTTGTTGTTTTGTTTTTTTTTTTTTGTTCTCTTATTTTCTTTCTTTTTCTTTTTGTTGCTGTTGTTTCTTTATTTTTGTTTGCAGGTTAGTTTCATTTTGTCATTTGAGGTTATCATCTTTGGTGCTTAGCAAGCTATTCACGTCACTCATCAGGTGTATTTTACCATTTTTAGTTATTCCTCATTCAAATTTGATTCCTAAACATTGAGGACAATATTTCATTTAAGTTGGGGGTGGTGGTGTAAAGTCAGTATTTAAAATACTTGTTGGAACTCTGTGACATATTTTCATGTGCCAATATTTAAAAATAAAATAAAAAATTTATCACACGTGCATCATTTTCACATGTGTACTCATTCTCATTCATAACCATCTTTGTGAATTCACCAAATCCATTATAATCATTTTTTGCTAAAGCATTCACAGAACCCTTAATGTACTCATCCAAGTTTTGTGGTAAGATGGTGGTTTGACACATGTAACTAGAGAACTCTTTTGCTTAAGTATTCATGTGAGTTTTGGAGAGGATTGAGAGGCTATAAATGTAGTAAATTGTGATAAGAGTTCATTAATCTATTGATTTGGACACTTCTTTTGAGAATATCATTACATGGTTTGTGGTAAGATGGTGAATATACTTGGGATATGACGAAGGTCGACTTAGGATCAACGTTTGAGCCATTCAAGCTAACCATTTCCATCATAGTCTCCTAGTAGCCAAGTTTGAGCCAATAAACACATGTAGCTTTTTCTTTTCATATGCCCACTTCATATCTCTCCACATTGAAGTATAACCTATACACTGATTTTTCCTGCCCTTGTTACTTCCAAGTGTACTAGATGTGGAATTTTTATCTTTTATATAGAAAAATAAAATGAGAGAGAAAGGGGAAGACCATGAGTTACAAGGTGTTCAAGTGAGTGAGCTTCAAAGGAAAAAATACTAAGGCTAGGTAAAAATAGCAAAATACTAGGGTGACATACATAATTGTTCACCAAATTAAAAAAACAAAATGAAAAAAAAAACAAAAAAAAAACAAGAGAGAGAGAGAGAAAAAGAGGCATTATTCGATGATTTGAAAAGTTGGAGATTACATCAAGTGAGAAATATAGTTTATTGAGAGGTTTAATAAGATTCCCTTTATATGTACTTAGAAGTTTTTGAATCATTTTCATCGTTTTTTTTCATATAGCCCCGAACCCAAGCCATGTTACAACCTTTTGCGTTGACCGTTCTAATCCTAAGTAAGGTTTTGGAAAGAGTGGTGGAAGCCTCATTTGTTAGTGTTTCTATCATAAGATCAATGTTTGCTTGTTGCTTGTACATAATTGTCTAAATTCCCTATGAGAGTGTGTGTACACCCATTGTCAACTCCATAGAGAGAATACTTATACGAAACACTTTTATACTCGTGAGTTATGGAGTTGAACCTTTTGCTTGAGATGTTCTTGATGTTGCATGTGTCAGGGCTTCTAGTTAAATGGATATAGCTTGGAACACACACACACACACACTCTGTGGATTGCTATAGGTGGATTGCTTGTGATAAGATTATTGAATTCCTAAGATTGCTTTGATATGTGAATCTGGAAAGTGTAACTTGGTGGCCTTTGTGTGTAATTTTCTTTGGTCTATTTCGTTGTTTTTGTATGAAAATTACTAGGGACTAGCAATGAGTAAGTTGGGGGGTGTGATGATTGTACGAAAGTGCACTCTAAATACAATATTATTGCACTATAACACTAAAATATGAATAGAAATTATAGGAATTAATGTGTATTCTTGAATTAAGTTTCTATTTACTTTGAGATACTCCTAAGCAGATTTTTATGTTTAATTTCAAAGACTATAAATAAGTAAGTCAAAACTCAGTCAAATTCAAAAGACTTTCAAATGGGCAAGAGTTAGAACAACCTAAGAACTTTCAATGAGTGTAGGACTCTTTAAATAAGAATAATGATGGGATTTAAGAGTAATTCGGATCAAGAGAATAGTCAGAGTCCAACATGGATATACTTTAGTATTTTGAACGTAACTTTTTACTCACATATCGGATTGATACGATTCCAGATGCGTTGGAAAGCTAACTTAAAGAACTATGATAATAAAAATTTCCAAATTCAAATTCCTGAAGCATATACGTGGCTGCCAAGATAAGTCTTAACATTTAGGCGGGAATCATGAAGATATTAGGGTTTCTTTCCTACCCTATATAAGTATATCATTAAGAGGCTGTAAAGGGGGAGAGAGGAAAGTAATTGTCATGGCAGCCGTTTGTTTTACTTTTCTTTTGAGATTTTTGTTGTCCATTATATTTATGGGTAACTATATTCTCAAGTAGGGCTAGGGATGAACTTGCACATTATATGGTATTTTTAATTTATTTTTGATTTATGTATTTGATTTTTAATTACTAAAACTCTTTTGTTTTATCATTCTCAATTCATCGTTGATGTTCTATTCTCCGAATAATCATAGAATTTATTCTATTTATGGATTCAGTTATGCTTTTTCTATTGAATGGATTAGCTCCTTGATTATGTTTGGATCAATTATTTATCTATATTGATTTAATTCTTTGCTGCAATATCGCTTCTTGAGTATATTGTCGTCGTTGAATTTTCTCAATAGTGATAATAATTTACGTATTTAAAATTGGTGAATGATTCTTCATAGGGTTACATTTGGTTTAATCTTGGTTTATAAATCTATATCTTCCGATTGGAAATTTTGGGAATTGAGTTCTCAATTGAGTTAGTCAATGAATTAAGAATAATTAAAATACCATATTTGTGCAAGGAATTTCTGATGCTCTACTGTTTGTCAGATTTGAGTACTTTCTCCATTAGTCGCTTTACTTCACTTTAATTTACATTTAAAATTAATCTTTGTTATCCATTAATCATTTAATATTTTTTCTTAGTTTCTTTATATTCTTCTACTATTATTTTAATCTTTGCTCCATAGATTCTATATCTCTCTATATGAAGAAGAAATCATGTAACGAAGGGGATTCTTATTTGTACAATCGGTACTTCAAACTTGGAACGAGCATGAAGAAATTAACGATACTTCTTTATCTTTTGAGCTGTTCTACTGGATCGGTCGCTCAAGACCTTTCGTCTCTACCCGGACCCAATGAAAAAAATGGAATCACTTCTTATGGAATCGTTGAGAATGATTCTGATCTAGTTCATGGCCTATTAGAAGTAGAAGGCACCCTGGTGGGATCCTCACGGATAGAAAAAGATTGCAGTCAGTTTGATAATGATCAAGTTACATTGCTTCTTCGGCCCTAACTAAGGAATCCCTTAGATATGATGCAAAATGGATCTTGTTCTATTGTTGATCAGAGATTTCTCTATGAACAGAGATCTTGGGCTAGGGTTAGGATGTTTAGGGTTTTGACTTAGGTCTTGATTGGACACATAGATGGGATGCAAAAATTTCAAAACTTCTCATAATTTCCTTTTCAAATATCACTTAAAAACAAAACACTTTTCAATTTCAAATTTTTAAAATTTTTATCTAATAATTAACGAACCATTATCCAAACACAAAAACAATATAATTTTTAAATACCTCAAAATAAAATAAAAAAGTCAATATAAATTTTACAAACTTAAAAAAATATATATATTAAAAAATTATATTCAAAAATTTTTTTAAATTTATAATATTTTTATTCAACGTTTTCTCTCTCATTTCTCGTAATCCAATAAAACATCTTAACTAAAACCATTTCATTATTATCTACAAAAGTTTGAGATACACCAAGTATTCAAACGAGCTTTTAGACTAGGTCAATCCTAGGGTTTTAAATAAGGCTAGGAGATGTGATTTCTATAGGAGTCTTGATAAGATTAGGAGTTGTAATTAGGGTGTAAGTGAACTGGGGTGGATCGGAAAACTGACTGGACCGATAACACTAATGGTCCGTTCTTAGTCCGTAGTTTGCAACAAAAGTTTGGTTTTCATTCCCGTCCCTGGTTATGCTTTTTTGGACCAAACTAGACCACACTGGACCAACCAAAATACATATATATATTTAATTATTTTTATATAGTAATTGTATAACATAACTATATAATTTTCATTTAAACTATGATCATTGACCATATATGTCAAATATAATATTAAATATTAACGAAGATGCTATTGACATTTAACTTAAATATAATATGATAAATCATAACATTATATGCAATGGTACGTACTCTAGTTACCTAGTATGTAAGCCTAATTAAAATAGTTAGGTACTAAGATACCTAAGTTACAAGTATCAAATGTCTATGGATCAATTATTCATTAGCCATATATAAAATATTAAAATTTTAATATAGGTCATTATATATTAACAATCACAATTCATACACATACTAATGAGTATTGAGTGCTAAGTTAGTAACATCATTAATAAAATTATAATAAATAATTTTATTAATGAGTTAATTAAATAATTCCCATTCAAGAGCTTACTTAATTTTAATTTTATTAGTTTATATAATTTTTATCATTTAATTTATTTGCTAAGAGAAGAACATGGAAGAAAAATGTTGGGCTATTTTGTATGTTGGCCGAAATAAACAAAAGAAGGTAATTTTGGGCTTTTTTGGATGTTGGCCCATTTTACACTTGCCTAGATCGAATTGGACTGAATGGACCTACTGGACCAATAGACAATGGTTTGGTCCGGTCTTGAGGTGGTAAGTGGGTGGACCAAATGTTTTGGTTCGGTTTGAAAATCTCCCAGTGTAATGACCAGACCAGACCGATTATACCCCTAGTTGAAATTAAACTAGGAGTTCCATTTAGATTAGGAGTCATACTTGAACTAGAAATTGTGTTGATATTAAGAATTATACTTGGATTAGGAGTTTCTTTTGAAGTAGGTTTTTGTACTAACCTAGATCGTCTTACTCCTGTGGACTTTTTAATGGGCTTGGCCCATTGTTGAGTTAAGTTCAAGTTTACTTTCTAAAACTAGAAACTCTAATCTTAGTGTTACCCTAACTTTCCTAATCTTGAAACTTGAAGGTTTAGGGTGTTACAATCTTTTCTCACTTCTTGCGTTTTCAGCAATGTGAATTTCTACGCCTCCATTCTTTAGTTATTGGGTATAACACTCGCATGCCAGCACTTGTTCACCCCATACTTCCCCAACTTTGTTGTCCACTGAGAACTTCATTGTCAAGTATTATGTTGAAGTGACCGAGTTCATCTTATTTAGCATTGGACAACCAATGTTTTCATTGTATGACGACCAGATTTTTACTACAAAAAAGTCTGTCATCATTGTGGTTATGTGGGATACAACTCTTACTGTGAAGGGTAACATGATGGCACCGACTGGCTGCACCATTTCTCCCAAAAAGACCCCTTCAACGATGTAGGGGCTAGACATAATCTTTTATCCATCTTCAACAATGCATCCTAGAAAAAGAAATTTGCCAAACTTCCATTGTCAATTAGAATACGACGAATAGTATAGTTCGAAGCCAATAGTGTCACTACCATTGTGTGGATCCATTATTCCTTCACAGTCATCATCTTCGAAGGATATGGGAGTGGTCTTTACGGCCTTAACTTATTTCAAAGGCCTATTGACAACGAAACTTCTTTGTATGTTGCCCTTCGGGCATGGGCCTTCCTTGTGGATGATGATGCTCGACCTTTGACGAATCCCCCCATTATTGTTATGATCTCGCCATGTGGTCGATGGGGTCTAACTAGGTTGCAGCGGGCGGTGCGCTTTCTTTTGGTACTTTTGCTTCTTCTTGGACTTTCAGTCCTGTGCGTACCCATCAATCTTTTTCTCCGCTTCCAAGCTTGCTATCCTGGTGGTAGCTCATGTGTTTAAGGTTGTGGCAATCCTCAATCATGTGGCCTCACCTTCTATGATATGTGTAATAATGATTTGACCCCACCCATCAGGGATTTTGTTGTTGTTCAGGCGTGGCTGCACTTCCTTGCCACGTTCTATGCTCATGCTTCCATGTGTCGTTTGAGACCTTTGGTAGTTAGAGTGGGAGAATTTTTCCTTCCTCCAGTCGTAGTGGTTGCTTATCGCCTCCATATCCTTTTCTCACCCTTTTCTATTTTTCTCGTCTCTTTCACCCTTTTATCGATATTGTCCATCTCTATCCTTTAGGGATTGGTCAATGCCTTAAGAGTGTCCTTAACATTAATGAACTCATTTGCCCTATCTATGAACTCTCGTAGGGTCATCGACATCTTCCTCGCCAACTTAGTCATGAAGGGACTTCTAGGCCAGATTTACCCTAAAAAGGCTGCTAGAGTTAGTTTTTCATCTTGATTGTCCATCATCAGACGTTCTTTGTTAAATTTGGCAAGATAAGCTATCATGCTTTCTTCTTCTCATTATTGCACAATGAGGAGGTATGTGGCCGATCGTCTCCTCCTCCTGTTGGCCATGAACTGAGTCAAAAATTGTCAACAAAGCTCCTTGAAGCTAGTTATGGAACCTACTTGTAAACTCTCGAACCAACTCTTGTTATGCCTTTAAGGGTCAAAAGAAAAGATCTACACACAATTTCCCATGAGAAGCCATGTAAGGTCATATGGGCTTTGTAAGTTTTTAGATGCTCCACCGGATCTTAGACCCATCATAAACTATGGCACCTTGAATTTTAGTGGGAGGGAGACCATCATTATCTCCCTAGTATATGGTTGGTCCGTGCTACTAAGTAGGTTATTGACTTAGGAGGATGCTCCCATTCATCTTGCCATATCTTCATACTTTTCCATGAGATCCTGTAGGTCGTCATGCATTTTCTCTTTTCATCTTGGTTTCTTTGGGCCGATCCCCCTTCACTTTGGGATTCTTCATCATGTTATCTGTCTTTTCATTGCTCTCCCCTCTTTCAGATTATGCTTCCCTTCGCTGTAAGGCATCAATCTCTTTCTACAAAGCCTTATTCTCTAGTGCCATTCTTTACAGCTTCTCTTCCACATCTACAAATCTCTTATCTAGCTTGGTATTGCGATTGTTTATCGTAGTAGTTTCCTGTTCTTGAACTGTAAGTGAGCGTGTGGTTGTAGGCATTTGGATCTTGCTTTACCAACAAATTACTTCTTGGATCCTATAGACGGAGCCAAACTGTTGGTGTAATTTTCAGGTATGCCTCCATGTGGCCAATAGTTTGCAAACATGACAAAGACTGACCCGAATGGGGGAAACCTTCGATGATTAAGTTAGAAATGATGATATCGTTATTGATAATTCAACTTTAAGAGAGTTTTCAAAGCATAGATGTCGATCTATTTATAGATTATGAGGGACTCAATATGGCATTGCCCCCTTCTAAGGGCTTGATTCCAGGGGTTTGATATGGTAACTCCTCTGAGAGCTTCATTTCAAGGATTTGGTGTGGAATGTCTCTAAGAGTTTAATTTGACCGTTAATAGGGTCAATCGGGTGCGAGTGTTTCGCTCGGATTTCCCTCTATGATAGTTGATCATAGAAAGGTTGTTCGGTATGTGGTGACTTCAGATTGAGTGTAACTAAGGGATTTGACTCCCGTCATGAAGGTACATTTTGTTAAAACTTTTCCTCAACGCAGGTGGAACTCGCATGATGAATTCTTCAGTCCCCTGTGTGTCTTTCCTCACCTACTAAGCGAACTTAGACCCAACAATGAGATTATTCATCCTTAATGATACCTTTAAGAAAGTTCCTCTCCTTGAGTGCCTGAACTTTTTTCTCTAAGCTAAGAGCTCTAAGAGCATTGGCATTGGATTAATTATCCCAATCTTCAAAATTTGAAGAATATGTAACTTTCTAACTTTTAACTAATCACTTAACACTTAAAATCTACATTAGATTAGTCATCACATTCTCTATAATAATAAAATATTATTATTTATTATTATTTATATTTATTTAATTAATTTTTAATTTTATTTTCACAATCTTCAATAACCGCCAACAATCATATTCATTTTCATTTTCACAATCCAATAATCTATAATATAATAATCTCATATGTACATAGATGGTAAAATCTTATATGTGAATAAAAATCTCATATGTACAATCCATAAAAATCCCATAACTATAATATAATAATCTCAAAATATAACAAAATAATATATGAGAAAATCACATGATCACAAGCATATAACAAAATAACAGCCCAACAACCTTACATGTGGCAATAGTTGCTACCCAAAATAATAGCCCAACAGAACAAATGCCACTATCTGTACAATCCAATAACCCAAAATAACAAAAAACCACAAAATAACATAGGCAATAGTTGCTGCCCAGCCACATGTATTTCAACCACATGTGGTTGCTTAGCTACTAAAACTAATTGTAAACTATTTAATTACAATATTAAGTGGATATGAATAGGTTGAGACGAATATGGCTACACATCTTCAAAATGAAAAGATGGACATGGAGACGGAGATGTAGATGAAAATTGCTTCTGTGGTTCCTTGAAAATCTCTTTCTGAGGATTCAAGAAATACTCTTGTTGCATTCCATTCATGATGGGAACCAAGGTGGACCTAATCTTAAAGATCGTTTGCAAGTTAGATGGACCAATTATAAGTTTAAGAACCAAGAAGATGAAGGAGGCAAGGATTGGTGCAATCCAATTGGTATGAGTCAAGTAAGAACCCAACATTCAAGATAGGCTTGAATGAAGAAGATCCAATTTTGATTCATTTGATACAAGCAGTGGAAAACATGACTTAGACTATTTTGGCCTATTGTTATTCATGGCTTTCAATTTGTTAAAGTATTTATTTTATTAATTTAGAATAAGTGGGTTTGAGGATGCTTGGCCCACGTATGTCTTTTTTCTTATGAACTGTGGTTTTGGGAAGGCCTTGTATTTTGGCCAAGGGCTTATTTGGAAAGTTGCATTTTAGAAACTAGGGTTTTGATGAGAGGTATCGTAGCGATACTGTAGCTATGGTACTGTTCACGCGGCACTATTCATCCAGGGCTATTTTAGGAAGAAAGGGATTAATTTTGGGCTAGGGTTTCAATTAGGTTTTCATTAAATACTCTTGTAGCTTCATTTTGAAGGTTAGTTTATGAAATTTGATGATTTATTCATTGTGAGTTGAGTTTTACTCTTCTTGTTCTTAATTGAACTTTTGAACTTATCAAAGGTAAATCACAACCTTTGTGGCGTTTATTCTTGTAATCTGGGTTCTTGAGACGGGTTCTTCAACGGGTCTAGATTTTAATATAATCTAGGTTCTTGAAACGAGTTCTCTTCGGGTCTAGATTCTTCATCCATTGACTTGAATTTGACTTTCTTGGGTGTGTTTTCAAATTGATTGTGGGTTCAAGGGATTCTCTTCCTGCGGGTTCATATCAATTCATGCCAGCAAGATCTAATTTCATTATCTCCATATCGATCTTCATTTTCTCCATATCATTCTTCCTTTTTTTCTCCACTAGTAATTCTCTCTTATCAGAAATACTCTTGATGATCTCGTCTTCTCTCAATGTATATGACTCTATCATTCTCATGTCAGTTAAGGCCTTAGCAAATTCAGCCTTCCTTTCTCTCCCTTTCGTTCTCAACTTTCTTGCCTGGAGTCTCTCAGAAATGATCTCTACGTTGTCATCTATTGTGTTGTCTCCTAGTGGAGTCGACTCCGCAATAGCAGGGTGTTTCCCATATGGTTTCCTTCTCATTGACAACATAGACACATGTTGCTGTCATTTTGGTTGGTGTCTCAATAGACACCAGCCATGTTTCATGTTGTATGTGGCCTTCTCAGTCTCCCTATATATGATTTTGGCTTTTTCAATATAAATATACAAATGTAGTGAGAATGTGAGAATAGAATTTCAGCAAGAAAATTTAGAATGAAATGTAATTAGAAGCTCATACATTGTCCTGCTCTGTCGCACCACTTGGATGCAATGATTCCACTTAGGCCACAGCAGCACAACTTATTTGTGCATTTTTGGATCACCGACCATCGATTGGTCAATGACCCCCTAGAATGATTTGTCATGCTAGGTTTTTTATATTCATTTGTAATGATCACCAACTCTCTCCAACATTTGTGAATATTTTTGGTCTGGGCCCCGTATAGCATCCATGCTAATATTGAGCCAAGCCGACACGAGGAGATTGTCCTCCTCTACGATGAAAGACACACCTCGTTGTGTTTTCTTACTAGGTGACCTTTTTTCACCTTCCGATTGTGTTGCTTGGAGACCAACATTATCATGGTTGCTAGACATTAGGGTACTGGAGATATCTTGTTCACCACTTTGCAATAGATTAGTAAAGAAGAGATCTTCATCAAATGTGGTGTCCATCCTTGATTCAAGTATAATTGTAGACAAGACTAGACTCATAATTCCAATATGCTCAGTACACAATTCATCTCTACATCTCTTAGAGCTCTAAAGTTCTTTGGGAGTTACCCAAAAAGAACGTCAAAGTTTGGAGATGAATTATATATTGGTTTTAAAGTCGGCCTTCCACAAAGGGAATATATGAAATAAAATCGCAAATTTTAAATTTTGTTAATTGAAATATGAGTTAATTAATCTTTCAAAGTTAATTCCAGTTAATTGTATTCGGCCATTTTACTTAGAGCAGAAAGATTGTGTATATGTGATAGATCAAACTCTGCTTGAGTAATTTCAGCATGTTCATTCAACAATAATCATGCTTTTTGGACTAGCAGGGTATAGGGACTTGTATTTGGAATAGGTCTTTATAAGCTATTTGTTAGCAAAATTGATTTTTTCATTTCTTTTAGTAGAATCGAGTCGAGTAACTTTGAACAAGAAGAAAGCATAGTAACAATTGTTCTTTCATCTTCTTTAATGCCTTTGGTTCTCATACTGTTAAACAAACTTAGGGCTTCCTCAAAACACCCAAAGTTCATATATGCAGAGGTCATAGAATTCACCAAAGCAACATCACAGGAAGGGGTTCCATCAAACAACTTGTATGTCGAATCTAAACTTCTATTTTCACTGTACATAGTAAGCAGTGCATTGATAACATACAAATCATTTGCATATTTCGACTTAATAGCCATTTGGTGGATCTGCATACCCAATCCAAGATATCTAAGTTCAGCACAAGCTTGTAATAGAATCAAAATGATGCTCCTCACAACCATTAAATCAAACACAAGATGCAAATTCTAGCATCAAATCTAAGACAAAACCCAATCAAATTAAAAGCCACCGTGAAGGCACCATGAAGCCAAATCTAAGAACCAAAAATGAAGAAGAAAAAATGAACCGAGATGAAAAAATACATGACATGAACAACGTCACCAAACAAACCCAAAACAACATCAACAAAATCAAACCCAAACAACAAATCAAGGCTAGGGTTTCGGATTTTACCTTGTTGTTGGTTTGTCGTGCTAGAGAGAATCTGCCAATAGAGAGAAAGAGGGAATGAGCCGTGAATACCGCTCGGGTGTAGTTGACCCTTATACTATAACTAATTATATTGTAAGTGATGACTGCTTCGAGGGAGTCAAGCCTCCAGAAAGATGATTAAGAAGTAGAGAAAGGGAGAGTAACTGAGAGATATATAGAGAAGAATAAGAGAATTAACACTTTCATATCAGAGTTGGCCTCAATCCCAACTCATGGCTACCTATTTATAGCATTTGTGAGAATACAATGTACAAGAAGAATTAACACGACTGTGTTTAATCCCCTGGAATGAGTATGAAAACGACATCGTATTCTAACTAACATAACTGCCAATACAAGTAGAGAAATGACACCGTATTCAACTAATTCATTAAAAGAAAACGACACCGTATTAACAACTAACAAAATTTTTGCTCCTCCTACTGCAGTTCATCTTCAATACAGCAACCATCTATTGCATACCATCACTTTCAGGCACATAACATACCCCCCCCCCCTTTAGAGAACCTTGCCCACAAGGTGAGAGAATTTGTCAAGCAATTTCCAATAAGGCTCCCATGTAGCTTCCTCAATAGTAGCTCCCTTCCATTGTACAAGAACCTCAACCAATGGTCTGTTATTGACTTTCCTTGTTCTCCTTTGTAAAATGCACTCAGGTTCTAGAGCTAAACTCTCCATGAAAATTCACTGGTGGTAATGTGGATAGAGGGGAATTCAGTTGGCCTAACTTCCTTTTCAAACATGAAACATGAAACACTGGATGCAAACTCGAAGTCTGAGGCAAATCCAATTTGTATGCTACCTGCCCAATCCTTTCAAGCATCTGAAATGGTCCATAGTACTTAGGAGATAATTTTAAATTTCTCCTAACCACTAGAGATTGCTGCCTATAAGGTTGTAACCTGAGAAACACCCAATCTCCCACCTGAAATTCTCTTTCAGGCCTTGATTTATCAGCCTGGTACTTCATCCTCTCTTGAGCAGCTTGCAGATTTAGCTTTAAAGTAGCCAACAACTCCTCTCTTGTTCTAAGGACTTCTTCCACTGCCTGATTAGCAAATAACCCAAGGATATGAGATTGTAATTTGGTTGGACATCTGCCATAAACCACTTCATAAGGGGTTAACTTGGTAGAAGTATGAAATGTGGTGTTATACCACCATTCAGCTAAAATCAGCCAATTACACCAAGATCTGGGTTTATCAGTTGCAAAGCATCTCAGAAAATGCCCAAGACATTTATTCGCTGCCTCAGTTTGGCTATCACTTTGAGGGTGATAAGCAGATGAATAAGAAAGGGTGACTCCTTGTAATCTGAACAACTCTTTCCAAAAAGAACTAGTGAAAGTAGCTCCTCTATCCGAAACAATATTTTGGGGCATACCATGCAATTTGAAAACATGGTCAAAAAACAATAAAGCCACTTTCTCTACTGTAAATGGGTGTTTAAGGGCCATAAAATGGGAGTATTTTGACAATCTATCTACAACAACCATCACCACTGAGTAACCCTTAGAAATTGGTAAGCCTTCCACAAAGTCCATAGACAAATCAGTCCAAATATTCTGAGGTACTGACAATGGCTGTAACAAACCAGCAGGATTAGTGTTTTCTACCTTATTTCTTTGGCAGGTTTCACACTCTCGAATGAATGTCTTCACATCCTTTTTTAACCTAGGCGAATAGAAATGATACCTTGCCCTTTGTAAGGATTTATGAAATCCTGAATGACCAGCAGAGGGGCTGGAATGAATAAAGTGTAGTAACTTTAGTTTTAATTGTTGACAATTAGGCACATAAATCTTTCCTTTTCTGAATAACACCCCATGTTTCACAGTAAAAGGAAGTATGTGAAGTAGCCCCATCTGTTAGCAAGGCTAGCTGTTGCTGAGTTACTAGATCTGTGGCATAATCTTGCTTGAGTTCCTCCAACCAAACTGGTGTAAGATATGAAATGGCATACACAACAACTTCACCTTCTGGGCAATCTTTCTAAGACAAGGCATCAACCACCTTGTTCTCTATCCCTTTTTTATATTCAATGGAAAACTCATAGCCCAACAGCTTTGAGATCCATTTTTGTTGAGCTGTTGTACGTATTTTTTGGTCCAACAAATATTTCAAGCTCAAATGATCAATTCTTATTATAAAAACTGATCCTAACAAGTAAAGGTCTCCATTTTTTTTTATGGCTAATACCAATGCCAACAGCTCATTCTCATATGTAGAGAGTGTTAAATTTTTCCTTTTAAAGATTGACTCAAAAAGTCTATGGGTTTCTGATTCTGCATAAGCACAGCACCTACCCCATCTCCACATGCATCACACTCAATCACAAACTTTTGGGTGAAATCTGGCAATGCTAACATAGGAGGAGTCACAACAGCTTCCTTTAATTCATTAAAGGCCATGGTAGCTTCTTCATTCCACAAAAAGGCATCCGTTTTCAACAAGGAAGTAAGAGGGCTTGCAATCTGGCCATAGTATTTTATAAACTTTCTGCAATACCCCGTTAGACCCAAAAAACCCCTCAAGGCTTTAATAGTTTTTGGAACTGGCCAATTAATCATTGCCTCCAATTTCCTTGGGTCTGCTTTAACACCCTCCTTGGAAATCAGATGGCCCAAGTACTTGATCTCTTGATATGCAAAATGACACTTAAAATTTTTAGCATATAACTGATTTTGCTTCAAAACTCCCAAAACAGTAGCTAAATGTGTCAAATGAGATTTTAGGTCCTTGCTATACACTAGAATATCATCAAAGAACACAATTAGAAACTTTCTCAAGAATGGCTTAAAAACATCATTCATGAGAGTTTGAAAAGTTGAGGGAGCATTAGTGAGTCCAAAGGAACAAGGAACTCATAATGTTCCTCATGTGTTCGAAATGCAGTTTTGTGTATGTCTTGAGGCCTCATACGTATTTGGTGGTAACCAGACCTAAGATCAAGTTTTGAAAAAATAGTAGAGCCAAATAACTCATCCACAAGTTCATCAACTATTGGAATTGGATACTTATCTTTAATGGTGGCCTCATTAAGCATTCGGTAATCTACGCACATCCTCTAAGAACCATCTGCCTTCCGGACCAGTAACACAAGTGAGGAGAATGGAGATTGGCTTGGTCTAATAATCCCAATCTTAAGTAATTCAGATACTATGTTTTCAATTTCTGTTTTCTAGAAATGTGGATATCTGTATGGCCTCAAAGACACATGAATAAACTCATTCTTTAAAAGAATTTGATGGTCTTGAGATCTATGGGGAGGAAGACCCTTAGGTTCCTCAAAAATCCCTTGATATTGCTGCAACAACTCATCAATCTGGGGGGGGGGGGTTATGATAGATTGTTTCTTAATAGACTCCACAACCATTAACTGGAGCCAAAAACCCTTTGATCCCACTTTAGAAATAGTAGCTAACCCCTTGTTATCAATCAACTCAGCGGTTGTTGATGTTAGCCCTTTAAGAACCACAGTTTTTGTGCCATAAAAAAATTGCGTGTGTAACTCAGCGAAATTCCAAAGTATAGGTCCCAGTGATAGCAGCCATTGCACTCCCATAACCACATTACAACCTCCCAAATTAAGGGTGAGGAAATCAGCATTGAAATTTGTACCTTGCATCTGTACTGCTACAGCAGTAGTTCTGCCCAAACTTTGAACAATATCTCCCTTTGCCACTCGAACCTAAATGGACTGATTTTTATCAACTGCCAGAGAACACTTCTCGGCCATTGTTGTGTCCACAAAGTTATGGGTACTACCCGTGTCTATTAAGATAACCACCCTTTTTTTTATTAATTTTCCCCACAATTCTCATTGTTTTAGGATTTGGAGTTCCTCCAATAGCTTGCAAGGATATGGAAGCAATATCACCAGATTGCATTTCTTCTTCAGCAACCTCCACCTTAGCTTGCTCTTTAACAGTTTCATTATCATAAAAATCCATTCCTTGCAAATAAATCCTTGGCTTCATGCACTTGTGGCCTTGATGCTACTTATTTTCACAAAAATAGCAAAGGCCTTTCTTTCTTCTTTCTTGCATCTGTGCTTCAGAGACTTTTTGATAAGGCATCTTGTTATTAGATAACACCTTAGGTGCTCCCAATATGGACCCACCTGCAGATTACCCACGAAGATCACTACTAGTGCTCCTCCAAGACCTTCTAGTTGACCACACATATTGTTCTTGGATCTTGGCTAACCCGAAGGCATCATTTAAAGTAGTTGGATTCAGCATCCTCACTGGTAGCCTGACTTCATCTTTCAAGCAACTCAAAAAACAACTGAGCTTGTTCTTTTCAGAAATCCCTTTAATTCTATTCGAAAGTAACTCAAACTCTTCCTTGTAAGTAGCAACAGAATTTACTTGTTTTAAACGTGTCAATGCCTCCATTGGATCATCATAAGCTGATGATCCAAACCTCACTTGAACAGCTTGTGTAAATTCCTCCCAAGAATGAAAAGTGCCAGCTTCACTAGCATCTTGGAACCAGACAAGGGCTTCTTCATCCATGTGAAATGAAGCCAAAAAGATTATTTGTCCAAGAGGAACTTGATGATGCAAAAAATACTGATTAGCCTGATATATCCATGTTGCAGGATTCTTACCAAAAAATCTTGGAAAGTCAAGCTTAATGCCTCTAACAAAAGACCTATCACCCATGTCTCGAGTGTGCACTTCTTCATTATCACCATCTTTGCCTCCACGTTGACTGTCTTAGTTATTCCTTACATTCTGGCCATTACCCTCAGAATTGTTGCAAGAAATTCTTGAAATTTGCTATAAAAGATCTGAGAATGTTTTTTCTTGATTCTCCCTTTCCAGTCTTACGGCTTCTTGCTGTTGAATTACAATTGAAATAGTATCCTCTAGCTGTTTCTGTTGCCTTTTTTGTTGCTGTCTGACTTGGTTAACAGTATCTACAAGTTGGACACAAGATCTTGTACACTTTGCCATGATTACTGACTGCTAATACTAACTGTAGCGGACCCTTATACTATAACTGATTATATTGTAAGTGATAACTGCTTCGAGGAAGTCAGGCCTCCAGAAGATGATTAAGAAGTAGAGAAAGCGAGAGTAACCGAGAGATATATAGAGAAGAATAAGAGAATTAACACTTGAATACCAAAGTTGGCCTCAATCCCAACTCATGGCTACCTCTTTATAGCATCTGTGAGAATACAATGTACAAGAAGAATTAACACGATTGTGTTTAATCCCCTGGAATGAGTATGAAAACGACATCGTATTCTAACTAACATAACTACCAATACAAGTAGAGAAACGACACCATATTCAACTAATTCATTAAAAGAAAACGACACTGTATTAACAACTAACAAAACTGTCGCTCCTCCTACTGCAGTTCATCTTCAATACAGCAACCATCTACTGCACTCCATCACTTTCAGGCACATAATATTGGGCGATAGCAGAGTATGCCTCAAAGAAAGGCTAGGCGAAAGAGAAGAAGGAAAGAAGAAGAGAAGGAGGGAAGAGGGAGAACGTAGGAGAGAAAAAGGGAAGAAGAAGAGCCATAAGAAGGGTGCCGAAATATAATAAAAAAATACATTTAAACTTGTCACAATATATTTCATATTTAAAAAGAATGATAGAATTACTGTAATTCATATTTTAGATAAAATCAGTTTGACAAATTCAATGGGGGCTAAATGTGGATGATATTAGCTAAAAATAAAGATAAAACGGCACTTGGCTAAGTCAATGTCAATGCTCCAAAGAGTCACCCAAGACACTCATGAGTAGAGTCTTCAACAAGTTTTGAGAGAGTGAGAGTCCAATGAACCTAAGGAGTTGAGTTATATTTATAGGTAGAAATCTATAGCAACGCCCACCCAAAAATCGATGTTACTTTTATCATTCATATTGTAATATATGATATTTTTATAAAATGATATTGTTTTTATAAGAAATTTTATAAAAACTATTTTTTGTTTTAAAATTAGGCACGTTTGTCTTCTTTTGAAGTAATATTATATATAATTATGGAATGTATAAACATTGCATAATCTTTTAAAAAAAAATAAAATTTATTATTAAAAATTTATTATTTTTTTATAATTTATTTATTTTTGTAAATAAATTACATGACACTTATCTATTCTATAATTTCAAATTTCATTTTTATTCTTTTAAACCGACAACACTCGGATGGAAAAAGACCAAGATGCAGCAGTTGGTCGTACGGCATTTATTACCTCTAAATGCGCACAACATTTAAGAGCTGTTTAACTAATAAGATAATATAATTTTAGATGAAATTTAAATAAAATATTATTAAAATATTATTATTATTTTAAAATTAAAAAAAATTAAATTATTTATTATATTGTATATAAAAATTTAAATAAATTATAATAATAAAATAAGATAAATTGAGAGTATTTTTAAATTTAAATGACTCTTAATTGTCACTTCATATTGATACCATCAGGCATATATAATTTCCATCAAAACAGAAGGCAACTGTCACGGGCAAAAGATATTTTCTCCTTGTCCAATACAATACGTATATACCATTGATTTTCTAACAACGAACATTCGGATCAGGTTCAAATGCAATCATGCGAGCATTACCACTCCTTAACGCAACTTGCAACACTCATTCAACATCCAAGTATTCATTCGGGAGATAGGTATTACGCCTTTATATGTCTATCATTTTATGTACTTTGTTTTACGTGGTCTTTTCTAAGCCAAGTATTCATTCAACATCCAATATTTCCTAACAAAGGATTTCCGTTTTGTGTTTGATGGATTTTGAGACCATGTTGTTTGACTTTGTTTTTTAGTTTGACTGCTTGTCTTTTTTAATTTTAATTTTTTTAATAATTAAATAAATAATTATTAGTGAATTTATGTATTTTTTTTTATAAATATTTATAAAATACTTGAAAAAAATAAAATAAAAAATGCACTGTAGGACACGTCCAACGGTTCACGTTGGGCGGGATAAATTGGGAGTTTTATCCTTGGGTTACTCTATAAATTGATATTGGTCATTTTAAATTAAACATATTTCATAACATTTAAGTATTCCGTCGTCTCCTTGGGTATTACAACAATTCCTACTACATCAGGATGATAAAACTCAATTAATTTCCAAATTTAGGAAATTTATATATAGACTGAAATTAGTATCCCAAGAATTGTATATTGAATTTCACACAAGGTCTCTTAAATAGTTTTATTGAGAATATTGTTCATCACTGTGTATGCCTAAAGGTTGCTGGAGTTTTTTTTTTTTTTTTTTTCCTAGGAAGATTATGGTATTCCAATTTTATTGATGGAAAATGATAGGGATCCTGCTAGGGGATCTGTTCATTTATCCCGCACCATTAAAAAATATTGAAAAATATTTTTCTTTTTCACATCATTTTTTTAACACTTTCAAATATTTTAAAAAAAGAAGAAAATTTACAATATTATTAAAAAATATTTTCTTAATCACTACATAAAAAAACTAAAAAAAAAAAAAAAAGAGGAGCGGGATGCTTGAACGGAATCCCTAGCAGGATTCCTAGCATGACCCTTTATTAATAACTCTCACTTATGGCAGAGAAATACCGTAATTACAACTTAATACCTGGTGACTATAATAAATCATAAAATCTAAACTCAACATAAAAAAACAACTATATAAATAACTAAGCACTATAGAAGATAATAAAATAAGCATTAAAACAAAACAGAAAACAAGACGCATACCTTAATAAAATAAAAATAACCAAATATGTATACAAACTTGTTATTTATGTCGAATTACATGTAAACCACTTTAATCCATATGAATAGCTCCCAGGATGTCTTTAGACAAACTGTTTTTATTCTCAAAGAATGCTTCCTTGCCATTAGAACCCAACTTGGTTAATCTGTCTACGACGTGATTCGTTTCTCTAAAAGAGTGAAAAATCCGAAACACCATCAAATGCACTATAAATTTAACTTCATTCCAGTACTTCTGACTGTTGACGCTGTCTGTCTACTCTGGGCCAGTCGCCGACCGCCCACTTCCCCCCCAGCGTGGTTTCGCACAAGCCATGTCCCATCGTGCTAGATACCAAAGCATGGCCCAGCTGTGTTGCAGGAGGAAGGGCGTTGACAGAGACCCCCGTGGTCTGCTAGCGTCGTCTGGCTACATCGGTGGTGTCCCCGACACCATCTACTGGCGCACAGTGGCCAACGAACGTGCATCAAAGTGCGTGTTGTCGTGCTTACAATAAGGAGCTTGCGGCATGGTTGCACCGCCAGCGATCACTATGTGAACCGCAAAAACTTTCTGGCTCAGTCGCTACGGCCCCGATCCACAAGGTCCATTGACTCCTACCTCATGTGCAACCCGCTTTGTACATGGGATACCAGCCCACCACAGCCATGGCGCGATGGAGGAAGGGCGCCGGCGGCCACCTTGGGGCTCACTGGAGTTGTTTGCCTATGCCGTTGTGGTCCCTGACCACCACGCTAGGCCATGAGCACTTTGGCCACTGCACGGATGCCACTCACCTGAGCACCCCTTGGAGGACCACCTTGGTGATGCTCTCAAACCATGGATTGGGCCCCCACAGCTCAGAAACCACTCATCCAACTCGAGAATTCAACCACCGAGCTCATTTTCCACCAAGTGGTTCTGCTTGGCATCTCCTTGGTACCACTACTCAACACTCCCTAACCCTGGAATTACTCCACGCGGGAATAACGACTTGAGACTCCTACACTCGGAAACACTGTTCAAATCATTTGTCCAGGAAAGTCGCTTGCACGAGAACACGGCTTAGGTTAGCTTAGAAGGCTCAGCACAAGATAGACCTCATCGGCAAGGGACACATCGCATGGAAAATTCACCTACTCGGCACAGGACTCGCTGCTCAGGATTCATTTTGTAGGACTAGGACACCACTCACCGGCTCAAGAACTCAGCCACCAAGCCCCTCTACACAAAGTGGTGCCGCTCGGCATCTCCTTTGTGCCACACGGCTCGAAAACTCAACAACCGAGCTCCACCTCCGCAAAGTGGTGTTGCTCGATAGCACCTCAGAGCCACTTGATAGCTCACCAATGACAAGGGACTCGAAAAATCACTGGCAGGGACTCCCCTCGGTTCACCAAATTGGTGAGTCCCTCACGACTCAGATAGGCCACTCATTAACTTGGACCAAGCATGCATGGAGCTTAAACCAGCTCAACAGCTCCCCCACGTGCACTGGACTCAGTGCCTCTTCCTGTTGCCATGCACTGCTCAATCACGTGGGACTTGACAGCTTTTCACTTGGACAACTTGGACAATGCCCCACCTACACAAGACTGGCACCCCCTAAATTCCCCAATGAGCTCACTTGGGCTTCTTCAGCGGGCTCATCTGGGCTCCTAGCGAGCTCATCCAGGCTCCCCAAACGGGCTCATTCAAGCTCTCCCAACAGGCTCATCCGACCTCTCCCAGCAAGCTCTCCTTGACCTCTAGTGGGCTTATCCGAGCTCCCATTGCAGTCTCGCCTAGACTGAGAGTGGGCTCATCCGAGCTCCCCTAGTAGTCTCACTTGGACTCCCAGAGGGCTCATCCGGCCACTCTCAGTGGGCTGACTCAAACTCCCCAAGTGGACTCCCCTAACGGGCTCACCCTGGCTTTCCCAGCAAGCTCACTCGGATTTCCCCAGTGGACACGTCTGGAATCTGCTCAGTGGGCACATCTAGGCTATTTTGGTTGAGCTTCAACAGTGACACATCTCAAACCTTTGCCTCTCTCCGGCAGAGTAATTTAGCGTGGACAAGCCCAATCCCTTGGCTAGCCATGATGTATTGGCTAACGGCCAGGGTCTCCCGATCTCTACCCTTTCATAGCCAGTTGAACACGAGTCGCTTAACTCGCCGACCTTCGTGCAATACGTGGTCGTGATGCATTGGCTAAGGGTTAAAGCTTGTCGAGTTTTCCCCTTTACAGCCAGTCAAACACAAGTCCTTTGACTTGCAAACCTTCATGCACCACAAGCCTAGTCTCTCGATTGACTATGATGCATTGGCTAAGGGATAGGGCCTCCCGTGCTTCTTCCTTTCACACCCAGTTAGACACGAGTCACTTGACTCGCCAACCTTCGTTCAATGTGTGGTCACGATGCATTGCCTAAAGGCCAAAGCCTCTTGGGCTTTCCCTTTCACAGCTAGTCGAACACAAGTCCCTTGACTTGTTGACCTTTGTGCACCGCAAGCCCAGCCCCTTGGCTGGCCATGCCTCTCAAGCTCTGCCCCTTCGCAGCCAGTTGGGCACAAGTCCCTCGACCTTTCGATCTTCTTACTGCAAGCTGAGTCTCTAGACTCACCATGATGCATAAACGCTGCCAGCGGGTTAGCTTTGGGAACGAGCTTTCGGAGTTAACAGGCTTCCAAGCTCCACAACAGCCTAACATAGGTTACCTTCGGGAATGAGTTGACGCCTTGGAAAATGCCTAAAGTGGACCTAGAGGACGATGGGCTCTTTGGCCACTTTGCGTGGGTTACTTCACACAAACTCCAACACTAACAACAAATCGAAAATAAGGTCATTAAATGAACATACACTTTACAAATATCAACAAACATCCGAGCTCTGTGCTCACACTATACATGGCCGAGCTAGCCTCTTGTCACATTCGAGCTTTGCGCTCACACCATACGAGGTCGAGCCAGCCTCCCACCACATTCAAGCTTCGCGCTCGCACCATACGCGGTTGAGCCAACCTCCTGCCTCATCTGAGCTCCACGCTCGCACCATATGAGGTTGAGCTAGCCACCCGCCACATCTGAGCTCCATGCTCGCATCATGCTCGGTCAAATACACCCGCCTAAATTCGCCCGTGGACGCATTTATTACTTAACACAAACAGATTCTTTTGTTTTCTTGTTGACGACTTTTGTGGCATATTTTATCTTAAAGATTCTCAAGGACTTTTGTCAGAACAAGTTGCCCTTAAGAATCGTGGGCTTCCATGGAGAAATAAAATGCCACAGTCCAAACTTAGACCTAGCCCACCAAGCCACCACTAGGGACAAGGGGGAAACATGCAAGTGTCAGGAGGGACATGGGAGCATGCAAGTGTCAAGAGGGGTCAGAGGCCAGGGAGAACAAGTCAAACATGCCAAGGGTCAAGTCACCTCATGGCAGGGGGGATCAGGAAAAGGGGAGGGACCAGATGGCTTTAAAAGGATCTTCTTCTCTTCAAACTTCAACTGCTTCCTTTTCTTCTTCAACCCTGGAAAGGAGTGCTCTAGTCTTTTTCTCCATCAACAACCTCTCAAGGAAGACAGCGTCTCCAACAGGAAGGGTTCCAACTTTCTTTCTATAATAAGAAATGAGAGGCCGTGAGAGACTATAAACAAGTATATTATAGTAGACGTTTCCTTCCCAAATGACTATGGATGTAAGTGTAACACCCTGCTCCTTTCTTCCTTCTAACGTAAGCAAATTTCAAAGATGGAATTTATTACGATGAGGAGAGGACGTAACTGTCGGCTCCTATCTAGTGTCTAAGAGCTCCGTTATGCATGCTAGACCCCGATGGCGTGTTTGTAAAGATACTACGTGATTTCTAAAACTAGTTTTGTGTTTTAAAGTTATGTATATTTTAAAGGGAATATTCTCATCATTATTTAATTAAGTAATATTTTAAATAACTCAATTATAATATCTATGAAGAGCTCCAAAAATATTGTAATTGTGGGAATCATTTTATATAAATGATTCCAATTATTTAAAATATTATATGATTGAAATAATGATGGAATCTTTAAATTAATTTAATGATTTTATTCTCTTAAATATGTTAACTAAGACTTCATCATTTTATTAATGATAAAGGAATATTATTTTAAATAATATTCTATCTTAATTCCTCTCAGTGCTTTTAATTAAATAAATGTTTACGCATTTTCAAATCAGTATTTAAGGGTCACCGTTAGATCATTTTGTAGATCCCTAGACGTTGGGTTTTAGGATAAAACCCCAACCCCTCTCTCTTCTCCCTCACTTTTTCCCCAACTCTCTCTCTCTCCTCCCTCCCCTTCGGCTTGCGTAGTATGCAGCCCCTCTCCCCCTCACCGATCTGCTCCATGTCCCAGCTCGGCGCTGCCGTGCGCTGGTGAGCCTCACCGCCTCTTCCACTGGCATCTCCCCCTTCCGGCGAGCTCCCCTACACGAGTCTCCCTCTCCCACGCTCTCTCCTCCTCTCCCTCGGTAGTGCACAGCCCAAATAGGCTTGGTGTCCATTGCACTGCTGTACGTTGTCTTTCGATGCCACCACCTCCACGGCAGCTTCTACTCCCACCAACCATCACCCTCCAGCAAACTTGGCCTCCACCATGCAGCCACATTCCTCCCATACACAAACGCAGCTCCCTCCATGCACGGGTTCATTGTGCATGTCCCTAGCGCTGCTATGCGCGACCACCTTGGCCACCGGACACCACCATGAGCTTCCCTTGGTCTCCCCCTTCCTTCTCCCTTGAACCCACGGCCATTAGCCACCTCTTCCACCTCCCGGTTTCCCTCCTCCACCGCACAAGTTTTGCACCCTCCACTGCCGTACGTCATCACTCACAGCGTGTGACCACCCTCTATAGCATCCTCAGGCCACCACCAAGCCATCCCGACCACCCATGGCCCTAATCTGCCATGCATGCTCTTCAACTCTCTCTCACTCTCCCATGGCACCTCTCTCCCTCACACACGGCTTGCTCCTCCTTCCACCACCGTGGACCGCCACACCACCACCACCAAGTCTCCACGGCTTTATCAGTAACCTCCCTTGACCTCCCTTGGTCTAACCCTAAGCCTAAACCACCACTTTATGTGGTGGTTAGTCATTGCACGTGATGGGCAGGCACTGTGCGTGGTTGACCGCCACTATACATGGCTAGGTCCACCGTGCTACGCTCCTTGCCACCATCACAAGACCACCATGGGCCTTTCCAAGACTACACTTAGCTATCCAAATGCCTAAATAATCACCGTACGTGGTGTAGCCACCCAGTACGACCCTTTCGGCGTCTTCAACTATGACGGCTAGCGAGCAACGCACGGGTTATCCTGTCGATGGTATAACTCTCTATCTTTTGCTATTTATGTTAGATGCTAGCCAGTTGACTAGGTTGTGGACTATGCTGTTAGTATTATGGGATTCGCTGTGTAGTATGGTGATGTGATGTGCTGTGTCGTGCAGTGTTGGGTGTAGTTGGGATGTGTGCTATGAAGTGTGGTTGTGATTTGTGTGTCATAGTGGTGATGTGGTGTAGTGCTATGAAGGGAGTAAGCGTGGAGTGCACTTCATGAGGTGGAGCGATGCACCATATGGCGTGTATGCCGTAGTGGTGATGTGGCATAGCATGTGTGAAGGGAGTACATGAGGAATGTACTCCATGAGGTGCAGCGATACACCGTGTGGCGTGTCATGAAGATAAGGATGATTGTGTATTTGATGGGCGAAGAGCTTGATGTACGGTGTCGAGAACTGTGGAACAGTGTCCCGAAGTGGCTAAAAGGTGGCCTGTATTCTGAGGTGACAAGTATCACATTGTAGTCGGCTTATAGCTAGGAGTAAGTGAAAAGTGGCTAGAAGGTATCAGAGTAGTGCAACGGAAGCATGACTGGGCAACGTCACATAGTGACACGGTCCATCGAAAAGTTGTGCTACGATCAGTTAGGATGTATGTGAGGTGATGACGTGACAAGGTCATGGTATAGTTGTCAATATAAGTCATATCGTGTCAAGTGTTGGGATAAACTGTCATAAGATACGGCTAGCATGAAGAGTCGTGCTAGCCTGGTAAGAGAAGGTTGGTATCGGAGTATGGCGTTTGTCCATACAAGCCTGTGACCAATGTAAGATATGTTGGTCTTAGGTGATAAATGGGTAAGGTACATGTGTTATCGGGTTAGACACACGTGTTAGACAGATTCACCATATATAATGGGTAATCTGTCTTAAGTATGGTTACACGACGCTTAAGCCTCAAAGTTGCTTGGAGCAGTGTGACATGTATGGATGGTCATGAGAATTAGAGTGAGCTAAGATAAATAAGGGTAATGACGAGTGTACTGTCTAAGAATGGGATGCGTGACTTAGTCAGTCTAAGTTATGCGTCGGAATGTGGTTAATGAGAAGAATGAGACAGAGGTCTTAGTGTCTTAATCCTAAAGTGAATCATGGCTTCACTCTAGTGAGTAAGCACTCGAAGTAGGACGTAAGATTGAAAGAAGTAATGACCGTAAATGGGTCTCCGAAGGTTTTATCATAGTACGGGACATGTAAGAGCACGGGATAGAAGGAGAGTGTTCTAAGTAAAGCATAGCTCTATTTCTAGTTCAGTTGCTTATGTACTAGATATAGAATAACGCTAAGGTTATGTATGCATGTAGGTTGTCATCTAACACGCGCATGAATGGACTGCATGATATGAAAGTAGCATGGAGTCTAAGTAAGTGTTATGTTCATACTCTTCTAGAGTTTTCTAAAGTATAAGAAAAAGAAAAAGAAACGATTTTCCTCTAAAAGATGCTTTACGAAACGATATGAAAGATGTTTTTACGAAAGCATGCTAAGTGTTCAAAAGTATACGTATGTATGGCCCCTCTTCAGCAGCCCCTTTTTACACATCCAAAAGTATTAATTGTACGCATGTGAATGGATGACTATATGCAGTATCTATTGTACATATTTTCTAAAGAAAAGAAAAGAAGCGTCGAGGCCTGTAACCTAAGCTTTAAACTGATGCTTTAACCGATGTGAAGAAAGTGTTTTAAAACGCCCTTACGAACTGATGTTAAAATGCCCCTATGAACTGATGTTTTACGGACGTCACAAAAGATGATGTTCAAGTTATGCTTTTAAATGACGTTTTTCCATAAACTGAAAATGACTGAAATGAATGAAAGAACGAAATGACTGAAAGGAGATGAAAGTCTCGATGTATGAAAATATGTAACGGCCACATGTATGAATGGAAAGGGATACCCAATGAATGAATGTGCAGATTGCAATGCCGGGTCGTAGTATCTGGTAGTGCACCCAATATTGTACCCTAACGGAATGGGATTCCAACCCTTGGCCATGGGCGAATCCATTGGTCCAAAAAATCGCTAACCCTAATACGCGGGGCGTAACAACGTGCACTGGCCTATGAAAATGAAAAGAAAAGTAATGTATGTGTAAAGGACGTGTCTCACTTCCAATCTACACCATCAACCTGCGCAAAGATCAAAGTGAAGTCGGCCTGGTTCGCCTGGGAACACACCGATACTTAAGTCAGTTAGAGTTTCGAAATGATTTAGTAATCAAAGAAAGATCAAGAGATCCCTTGCTATTGAGGGTTGCTTGGTATATATAGAATCATGTTATGATATTTATTTGATGCAGAGTTTATCAGGGGGTGAAGCCAAGCTTTTTGGGTGCAATCTCATGGCTGAACTGGTCACGTATCTGCATGGGATCCCTACTTTCCTGTAAGTGGTTATAAGCGTATGTTTGACTTCGTCGGGCTCGTGATACTCCAGCTTCTTTTGTTCAATTAAGGACCTTTTATATTGGGCTCATTTTATATTTGGACTTGTTTATTTTGAATGAGTTTCTTTATTATTATATGCCCTCCAATATGAATGCATAGCATTCTTCAAGAAATGAAGGTAGTGACAGGGGAAACTTTTTACAAAAAGAGAAGCATGTTTAAAGAAGAAAACTCCAGTCCATTGATGTTTGCAAATGAAAGCATGTATGCATGTATATATAGTATGTATGGAATGATGAATGCATGACTGAAAACCTATGTTGTTATATTTTAACTGTATGAAATAATGTTTACTGAGTATTCGACTCATTTTAGTTTTTATGTGTGCCCATCTCCCCACAGAAACTGAATGAGCAGTACGCTCAGGAGGGACACGACCAAAGGGGAAGAGCATGGAAATCTAGGCATGAGGGTTTGAATTGCAAAAGATGTATGAAAGGCCTCTTTATTTTAAGATTTATATTTTCCACTCTCTTAACCCAAATGCATATTTTATTTTATAATGTAGAGTCTTGCATTCTGGGAAGGACGGACGTTACAGTAGGCAACATGCCGCATGACGTAAATCTATATGTCCCGTACTCTTACTTTCTTTACACTTGTTTTCTATTCCTTGCCATAGTTGTACGCATCGCCACTGTATAGTTACAATGAAACACTGCTGGAGGCTCTAAACAATACCGATTAAGGCCCAATCAGCTCAATGGGCTGAGAATGATTATTTCTCTCCTTACGACATGTGCGATTTTTACAACATCAACAAAGGCCAGCTGTTTCAAGCTCATAATGAATGGTTTAATTCTTTAAGGAAAAAAAAGTGGAATAAAGTACATTGACATGAAGCATTTTGGTGTGAGAGAGAATAATAAGAGACATAAAATTAATGTCAATTGAGAGTATAAGTACGCCCTAGTTTGGATACTAACAGTGTTTTATCTTATCTCATTCTATCATTATAATTTTTTTAAATTTTTATATAAAATATAATAAATAATTTAATTTTTTCAAAATTTGAAATAATAATATTAAAAAATAATATTTTAATAATATTTTATTTAACTTTTAATTCTCGTATTAAATTATCTAATCACATTTTACTGTTCAAAGAGCACCTGAGTTAATGAATGTAGACCCATGAACGAAGTTTACTGGTACAAAGAATTAAAGTCATGTGGAGCGTACGTACGTACGTACATGAGGTCTCGTGAATTCGTTTTATGCTTGATTTATCTCTAACTAGCCTATAGACATGATATATATCAACTTCCCATGAGTCATGTCTATATACATAGAGACAAATTATTTGTACGGAAAAATCTGCACGATATATACTTGTATATTTAAAACTTGTTTTTAAAATGATTATATATATATTTAAAGTAAGCACTCACCTAAAGAAGTATCGTGCCGTGTAATGCATGGAAGGAAGTACGTCTGGTAATGTAAAGATTATGACTACCATAATTCTTGTGTTGTGCTCTTTACGTGAGCCATGAGAACGTGAAATGAATGGGGTTTTGGCCGTACTACAATTTTTATCACCCATTAAAAAGTTTATATATAAGAAATGTACGTGGGCTATGTGGAATGAGATCAAATCATCGTGTCTATTGTATTAATAGACTTCATGTGTCCCCATACAATTAAGTATTAATTTATAAATATTTAGTTATAGGTAATAGATAAAGATGACTACTTATGAAAGTTTGGACATATATATAATATTTGTTTATAAAATAAGTTGTTTGATGGGAGTGGTTCCTATCAAGACTTGTGTAAAATCTAGGTTTTACACCCTCTAATCTCAAGCAATACATGCAAAACCACCCCAGATTAAAATTTACTAAAATGACAAATCTAAAACCCTAAAATATAAACCCTTAAAACTTCTAAAAAACCCTAATGATAATTATTTTTAAGACAACTGTTGATAGCTTGGAGTAATAGCTACCACATTAAGAAATAGTCGTTACAAAAATACAATTAGTCCGGTCGTTGCTTGGGATGGTGGCATGGTTGCCACCATGAGTATAGCGGCTTGAATAATCACCGGCACTGTTTTCATGAGCTCCTAAAGAAATTTTGCTAGCAGTGCTGTTGGATTCGGATCCGACACTCTTAAGGCCAAATTTGCCACCCAGTGTTGGGAAGGCACTGCATCAGCAATATCCAGTGCCTTCCCGATGCTGGAGGTGACTTTCATCATTTCTTTAATTATATTTATTTTAAAATTTAAGATTTTTAATCGAGTATAGATGGGCTAGCTTCAGTATCGTAGATTGTTTTAAGATTGTATTTGGATTAGTGAAATAATCACAGATATTTTATAAATTTTAGTAAAAAAAAATAATGATAAAATATTAAATAATAAAAAATAATAAATAATAATACAAAATTTATTAATGTCTATATCATGTCCATGCTTTATAAATCGACGACCTAGCTGCCCACGTGACATTTGCCACGCCAGTAACTCAATCGACAAGAAAAATCCATGCGTGTGGGACACCGCATGACACTTGTGACAACAACATTGGGGCATCATGCGGCCAATCTGTACAACAATTTAATAAAAGTGTAGCCACTCATGCAACGACGCATAGCCTATCATATGGTAAGGGGTGACTGCACGCCTACCCTTTCCCCAAAACGAGGGTTAGAGACGGCACCACCATTTTTTAAAGTGATTAATTTTTTAAGAATTTTCTTATTTAATTTATTTTTAGTTTTTGACATTTTTGGGACAATCATAAATGTAGACCGTCCACGTCAATCTAATAGGGAACGTATAGAGTCCAACACACCTTAGAGTCATATACCATGTAATTTGTAATTTTTATTTTTATTTAAACATATGTATTTACAAATCAATATACTTGTGTTTAAATAAAGACAAAAATAACAAATTACTTATTGGTATATTGTAGTAAATGATAAGTAAAATTTTTCTCTTACTTTGTAAACAAAAATATATAGACACAATTATTTTATTATTTTTACCCGAAAGAATATTTTCCTTAAAATTTTCTTTGTAATACAATTATTCTTTTCTTCTAGTGTCAACATTGCAACTACAGCATTTTCTGAGTGCACGTGAAATTAGTTTTACACATAATTTGTATTTTCAATAAGCGTATGATCAGCAAGTCAGGCTACTGAACGTGGGGCCTAACTCCTCCACAGATTTTTTTTTTTTTTTTTCCCCTGTTTTTGTTAGTTTGTAAAGTTCATTGACGGTAATCGCCCTGAAATTGTTCTTATTTTATTTTATTTTATTGTATATTGTGAAGGCATTTTTCACATGAAAAAATCTTTCAAATATCAGACTTGGCTTACATCCCTGTTAAAACATTACTGAATAAATCCAATTTAAAAATGAAACGAAAAAATTGCTTTAAGTGAAAAAATGTATATAATAAATCAATTTTCAAATTTTATTCATTTACTTTTTAACAAAATGTATATAATAAATTTTTAACAAAATATATACGAAACCTTCAAAATATCAAATAAAAATTGCATTAACCCTTCATTTATATTTATATTTATATTTGTTGAGAGTCCACCTCAAAAAAAAAATATTGGTTGAGAGTCTCCGACCCATTATTTCCAAATTACGTCATTTGATTTGAATCAATTGCTTGGAGAGATCAAAAGACCCAATCATATTAATAACGAAGCATTTTGGTCAATAAGATGAAGTTGAAAAATGTACGAATAAAACATTTTGGTCAATGATTAGGAAAAAAAGAAGAAACATTTTGGTCAATAAGTTGAACAAATAATAATATTTGTTGGACAATTATATTCGGCATGTGGGTGGCTCAGCTTCCAAACATAAAGAAATTATTTTTTGATTGAACTAATTTTAGTCGATGCTTTGATTTCGACACCGATGTCAATAAAAAAAAAACAAACAAATGGAGACGCAGTCAGACATATTAAAGAACAGCTATGCTAATTTCACATGAAAAGAAAGACGATTATTTTCTCAGATTTTCACGTGTTGTGTGGTCGGTGGGAGCACTTTACTGCCGCTGCAGGCTATTGACGAAGAGGGTTAAGTGGTTGAAGCAAAGGCAAACCATGCTCATCGACACTTGTTTTTGGAAAACAGCTAGGTGGAAGAATTGGGCGGTTTTGAAAATGCTTGGAAACGGAAATTACTTTCTTTTTCTTTTTTTAGTAAATATGGAAACGGAAATTACTTTCTTTTTCTTTTTTTAGTAAATATGTACTCTTTCTATTTATTATTACTTTTTTGGAATTTATGTGGCGTGCAGGTAGGATTAATTATAAAATATATTTGAAACAAATTACAATTACTTCTAAATTTCCCTTTAAAAAATAAACACAGAAACATTAAACCTGGGAGTAACTTATTACCTCAAATCAAATCTCACAGTCTGCTCAATTTTATCAACACCTTTAGAGAAATGCAGAAATGGTGAAATATTTAGTTTATACATAAATCTTGTAATAATAAATTTATAAATCCATGTGTTCTGACATGATATGCCGGATTATAATTTTTTTTTTCTTTTTATAATAGATTTAATGTATTAGATCAAATTACATTATTATATAAATTTATTTTTATAAAATCTTTAAATATAATACTTCCTAGAGAAATACGATCTTACGACAATAACTAGCGTTGGGTGGCAAGGCTCCACCCCCCCGCCCCCCCGCCTCCAATCCCGTCTGGGCGGCACGGGCAACCCCGCCCCCTCTGCACCCCACCCCTTGAGCTGGGCTTAAGCCCAACCCAAAACACACACACACACATATATATATATATATATAATGTTTTGGTAAGAACATTTCTTCATTTTTTTTTTTTAAATGAATGCTGAAATAGCGTCATTTGGGAGTTAAGTTAACCCTAAATTTGGTGGTCGTCCTCCTCTACTGCTCATCCTCCTCCTTGGCTCATTCTCCTTTTTGAGTCCATGAGTTTGTTTTTTTATTAGTTTAGGATTTTTGTTGTTGTTTCCTATTCAAATCATTCAATGTGTATTGTGTTGTAGATTTGATTTGTATTTTGTTTATTATTGTGGGTTTTTTTATATGATTTTGTTTATTTTGTGTTATTAGAATCATTCGATTTTTTGTTTTTCGATTTTTGTTTTTTTTTCTCATTACAGCTGTAGGATTGTGGTCGGTGTATGGGGGGGGGGGGTGCATGGACCATGGGTCCACCCCTGCACTCGTGTATATGGATGGTGGCCGCACCCCTGATATACCATGGCGAATTCCGAGGGCAAAAGCAACCCCCCTCCCCTTGCTCATGTGGAGGCGGGGTGTGGGAAGAGGGCAACCCCCACCCCGTAGGGTAGGGTGTAGGTAACACTCCTAATAATAACTATAAAACCGTCTCAAAAAAAAAAAAACCGATAAGTTTGCCTTTACAAGCAAGGCTGGAGGTTCCAAATCTTAAATTATTTTAGGCACAATACAATAAGTTAAAAAGGTGTGGGCTTAAAATGCAGGTATTTAGGTTGGGCCTGACTTGTAATGAGCCCAACAGATCTGGGTATACCAAAACAAAGCCATCCCGAAGGCAAAGAAATTTGGACTTTTGTTATTATTTACCGAAGATGAAACCGTAAAATAACAATGTATGAGCTGCTTTCTATCTAAAGCCCATTGGGCGAAGATATCAAAAGTCATTTAAACTACCACCCAATTTATAATCATCTTCAAATTATCAATCTTCACAATTACCTCTCAATATATCAAAAGAGTTTAGTCTACCTCTATTAAAATTTTGCATAAATACTCTTGATGAAATAGGAAAAATAAAAATAAAAATAAAAATGAGTATTATAAATGAAGAGTATAAAAATAAACAAAAATTGAAAGTAAGGAAAAAAATTAAGAAACAAAAAAATAAATGAATTTGTTTTAACTTCATAATATTTTTATTCTAACTTTTCTCTCTCATTTTTCAAAACCCAATAAAATATCATAACTCAAATTATTTCATTACTATTAACAAATTTATCACCTCATCTCATTCTTTGAACATACCCTTAGTATCTCAAAAGTGAAATTTTGACTTTTACCTTAAGTAATTTATAGTATGGAACCATCAAATATCCTTCTGACTCACAGTATACTTGAATAGGAGCCTTTTAGTCACGATCGTCCCACTGCAGGATGACAAAGATAGACTGTCAAGACAAGGCGTGCACGTCCTTACGACCTGCCTTAGGTCCAAACCGCAGTCTCTCCTTGAATGTGGGTCTCACGTGGTGTCGAACCATATCTTTGGGTTCAAACGGTATGGTCTGCAGTATCGTAGCCTTTTCTCTGCATACCCACTCCAAATGTGACCTTTCAGGTGGAGTGTGGGTTTCTACGTACGACATTGCTATCATCTGAGCATTTTTGTGTTGTCCCAAAAAGCTTGTACATCTGCACAGGTCGTGTCCTTGACTGTTTGCCTTAAGCCGGCTTCTCACCTTGCGCCTTTTCTAGAATTACAATCCTATTCAGCTCCTCATTCCTTGCCTAGTACTTGCTCACCCGACATGGGGTGAATTTCCTTGTAACACATTGTGCTAAGATGTGTCTGCAAGCTTTCTTGATAGTGTCGCTCACTCTTTTTTTAGACTAGTTGCACTCAGTAGACCACTTCTTCTAATTTTTCACCAAACCAACAAGGAAAGATCATCTTTGCATTCCACTCAACAAGGACGAGCTCTTTTTTTTTTTTCTTTTTTTCTGTCTTCATTTTGCTCCTGGAAAGTGGTATGCCCTCTTTTGCTGGCGCGATCCTCATAACTATCAAGCCACAACTCAACCTAAACTAATTTTTGAATTCATCAATTTTGAAACCATGCAATTTGAAAAGTAACATAAAAACATTAGGTTCATAGAGAATTAAATAAGAACACAACCATGCTTATAACACTATGTATATGGCATTCATAAAGTAGCATATCATGAACTCATTCAAGCACTATTAAAATACTCTCCCCTTTTTTATAATGAATGCTTTTTCCAACCGAATAGTTAGCAGTTGGACTTTCCATGGGACCTTTGATAGTTGATCTTAGAAATGGCGCCAAACTCTGGAAACACTTTCTGCCACTCACTAGGATGAACCGCTAGCGTTTGGGTGCTAAGGACCGACAAAAAAGATAGTGGTCATTCTGACGTTCGAGTAAGTGTATAAGCCATTAATTCCTACTCACTCTCTCTCTCTCTCTCTCTCTCTCTAGAGTCTCGCCTCACATCTGAATGATTCCCCACTCCTCAATGGAGTTTTCCCTTTATTCCTAAAATTTGAACCCTACACTTGCTAGCTTCACACTGATGAATATGAATTCTTTGATCTCGCAAACTAAATCACTCTCTTGGAAAGACCTCAGGTTGAGTGGAAGCAGGAAAAAAAAGAATCAGAGTTAACATTAGTAGGGTGTTTAGTTGCAGCACGCCCATTGAACAAATTTTCTATCCATGCAAGCATCGAAGCCTCATGGAATTTTATACAGAAGTCCCTACTCGAAGACCTAGAAGCCAATTTGTTCTTTTTCACTTTTCAATCCCTTCAAGACAAGCACAAAATCCTTAACCAAGCCCAGGGAATTTCAAAGCACAGTTGCTAATTCTTAAACTATGGCCACCTGGTTCCACTCTGCAAGAGATTCGATTGAACCACTTAGCTTTCTACTTACATCTCACGGCCTCCAACTGGACCATATGACACAAGACAATGCTGGACATATTGGGAAGGCTCTGGGAAACCTTTTAGAGTTTGAGAAGATTCGCAATTTGAAATTACATGCAAGAAATTTATCAGGATCAAAGTAGAGATTGATATCACTTCTCCACTGCAGCAAGGTTTTACTCTTCCTAGAGACTACAACATCGATACGTGGGTGACTTTGAAATATGAAAGATTGTCGAACTTTTTCTATGCTTGTGGAATATTAGGTAACTCTCAAATCTTCTGCACTATCCTCAAATCAATCCCTACAGCATCTATACAGACCATGGCTCCGAGCTGAGAACCCCAACCTGACTCAATCTCAAACAATCCTACCCATAACCCCACTAATATCGATCCAAATGGAAGAACCACATACATCCCCCTCCAACAATTGGTCCCCAACAACATCCCTTAATAATAGATTAATCCCACAATTCCATCTAGTTCTAAATATTTCCACATCACAGAGTATAACTCTTACCAAAGAAACGCTTCAAATTTTGGATCAACAACACTCAACTCAAAATGAAAAGGGAAAAGGGAAAATGGTGAACAAACTCCATTTTGGGAAAATACAGGTCAACATCATGAAAATCGAAAGCAAGATTCTTGAAGTAGAGTGCAGGACCCCGACTCTACCGAATTAGATAAGGGAAAAATAGCTTCAATACAACCTCTAGAAGAAACTTAAAAATGAAGAAATTTTATGGCATCAAAAATCCAGAATATCATAGCTAACAACCTCGGATCTCAACACCAGATTCTATCATTTATCAACAACAATCAGAAGATGGAGTGATGTGATAACCTCCATTAAATTGGGGCCAAGTAATTGGTTGATGGATCAATCTTTAATTGAATCTACTTTGATTAATTATTTTTGGACTATATATGCAACCTCAAATCCGACAATCCCGGGACAACTTGAAAATCTTTTCGACAAGCAAATCTTGGAACAGGATAATGAATTTCTTAGTGTACTGCCCAGTGAAGAAGAAACTTTTGCGACACTAAAACAAATTTCAAATAAAAAAGCCCCACCTCCGAATGGAATGAGCGCTCTTTTTTACACACTAATAGAATATTATCAAGAGTGAAGTCATCAAGACAGTACGATTTTTTTTTT